>ML777045.1:707325-737363 GCA_009831015.1 Picea engelmannii
ATTTATACTAAATATGTCTATTAAGAGAAGCATCTAGAGGAAGATCCTTCTAGAAGTGGAAGCTTCTATTAGGTCTTCTTACAACCGCCTTATTCTATTTTATTGAAAGGTCTTATTAATATTGACCTTTATTACATCTGAATACATTGATATACCTATGTGCGGGTTAGGACCTTAACATCATTCAATATGGACAAGGATACACTGCAATAATAGGAATTCCCTTCCTCATACATTTAATATCTCAAATTCGGGAAAGGTCTCGCGAAAACACAATACCAAATCTATGATACAAAAATAGTAAAAGAGAGCGGTACGAGTAATCCCTAAAGGAAAACTACTTACGAAGCACCAGGAAAACATAAGAATGAGGTACCAAGCCCTTCGGACTACCCCAAATAGAGGATGTTTTAGTAATGGGAACTAATTATCTGGAGAGAGGAAAATTCCAAAACCCTTCTCCCTGAGATTTGGCAATGAGGGAATAGCTACCCACAGTCATAAATAATCACTACGACATGTAGGGAAATCCATGGTGATTACAAAGGAAGGAGAACTTGATCATTAATCCACGACTAGAGATGTAGAAATAACGTGAAAAATTACCAGTTGGTTAGACAGAGATGCCGCCTCCATCAGAGGAAATCCTTGTAGATGTTTCCCTTTGCCAAGGAGTTGACATCGCAGAGCTAGGTTTCGAAGGACCTTCCCATGACAAAATTAAAAGTTCAGTAAACTAGAAAACCCTTTCCTCGAAGAATAAAGGTTCGGGGTACAAAAGGCCAGGTGATGAGATAGACTTGGCATGCTCTTATTGGATAACCTATCAGGTGATGGCCTTGATGTTAGCATACAACCTACCCCTCTTAATTCCCTCACTAGGATTAAATGCTCGAAAGACCTACCTTTCCTTTGGTATTCAATGGGCTACAGATTAAGGAAGCGCCTATGCGACTCATGGAAAACCGTTCACCCTAAAGTAAATGAATGTAGTTAATACAATGTTCAGTTGATGCTATAGTTTGGACAGGTGGTGCCGAGTGGGGTTGCTAAAATGGGCACAGGGTTATAATAGATTCATACTCTGAGTTTACCCGGAAGACCTTACCTAACAATTAACCCTTATCTAGATGATTTTAAATTAAAGTGGTATGATTACATTGTATTAAAACATTTCGTAGAGGATTATAATCTAATTATCTACTTTTACCTAAGTCCATTTGATTGTTCTTGGAATGGATATGTGTATAGTCTAACGTAGGAGGCTTAGGCCAGAATCCCTAAATCGTTGTAGTTTAAGCCTATGGTAATGGTTATAGGTGCACACATATAGGAAATTAATTATAATCAGAGGACTTTAAATAAACTTGAAAAAATGGTGTAGGAATTTCTTATATCGTCGATTTGGAAATTTTAAAGTTGGGTGTTAATGTCAGTCGATGACAGTAAGGACTCTAGAAAATCCTTTAGAATCAAACAATATAATAGAAATCCTACCTCTCTTGAATATCAAAGCTATTTAAGGATGAATGTATAAGTAAAAAGGTTTTTTTTTTATTTGGAAAATTTGAAGTTTATTACATATGGTATCAGAGAAAAATGTTACAACACTGGACTTGAACAGGGCCACATTAGTTTTTTAACATATATTACGATCTATGCAAAACTAATAAACCCTTTTGTTACAAACATAAAACCTTTATGTTTTGTGTGAGTTATGGCAGCTCAAGATGATGCAGAAATTAGAATGGAAGGAAATCTATTGCAGGGACCCCATAGAGATCCAAGGAAAAATAGTGACAGGAGCTCACCTACATAAATATTGGAAACAATGAGGAATATTATTGTTGAACTGCATATTTTCAAAGCAGACAATGAGAAATTGAAGAAAGCACAACATGAAAAGCAAGAGATAAATGAAGTCATGTTGCATAGTATAGTGACCAAGAAAATCCCAAAGGACGATAACCATGACGAAGAGGTCAACAAAAGGGCCTCCAAGAACTTTGGGCTGGAAATAGAAAAAGGAGATAGTTCGTCTGAAGGAACACCTTCGGTTGAAGAGAAAATTAAAACAGACAGGAAAAGAAAACATCTAGACCACCTTGAAGGAGAATTTAAAAAGATTAAACGAACTACCTTTGATGGAGAGTCCAGGATAGGAGAATAAGTTGAAGCGTGGTTGTTGGAAATAAAAAAATACTTCCAGATATACAACTATTCCAACAATATGAAGGTCAGAATGGCCATCTACAATCTGAAAGGGAAGGCCAACATTTGGTGGCAAGACCTGAAATTGGCCAAAGGCCTAAAGGAGAAACTGTTCGAATGGTCTGACTTTAAGAAGTATTTCAAAAAACATTACCTTTCTAAAATCTATTATGAAAGGAAAATGAAAGAATTTTGTGAGTTACGACTTGGATAGATGACGATGGAGGACCTTATAAATAATTTTTTTGAACTATTAAGGTTCATACCATACATCCCGGAGGATAAGGTAAAAATACAGCGATTCTTAAGATGTTTACCACAGTCCTACAGGGACAGAATCGAGTTTGACAACCCCAAATCCTTGAGTGAAGTATTCAGAAAATATCGGATGTGCTACAACCAGTATAAATAGTGGGTAGAGTTTCCCAAAGCCTGGAAGGATAAGAAACAAGATTGAATGAACCAAGAGAAGAAGGGATACCAGCCAGATCCTTATCGAAATGTAGCAAAAAGATTTCCGAGAAAGGATTTTAACTCCAAGCATCTGAATACGCAATAAAATGGTAAACCGATAAATCTAGGAATGAAGAAGTTTGGGGACAAACCCCTGGAGCCATTAAAGTATTAGGAATGTTGAGGACCTCATCTAAGAAGGAATTGTCCACGTTTAATTTCAGCAAATGAAACCGGAGTTCATAATTTGAAGGAAGCCTCAACGGTGGGTGACGTGGGTAGAAGCATGCATCGGATAAATGTAGCCATAGATGGCTGGCAAGCTAACCACCTATCCTCTGTGGTAGAGATTGAAGGTAAAATCAATAACACTCAAATTTATGTTTTAATTGACCCTGGAGCTATGTTAATTTATATTACTCCTGATGTAGTAGAGTCAAACAAACTTACAAAACTGAAACACACAAAATTATGGCTAGTACAACTAGCAACAAGAACCAAAAGGAAAGTAGTTGACTTTATTTCAGATTTTGAGTTCAACTTAGATGGTCAAAACATAAGAACAAGTTTGAACATCCTACCACTAGGGTATTATGATATGATTATCGGAATGGATTAGTTGGAAAAGAAAAAAGTAGTACTAGATTGTTATGCAAAGACACTTAACTATAAAGACGATTATGGCACCACTAGAACAACCCAAGGTATACGAAAACCTGTATCAGTTAGACAAATTTCAGCGATGCAATTCAAGAAGTGTATGAGAAAAGGATGTCAAGTTTATGCCATCCAAGTAACGAATCTGTTAGAAAAATAAGATAAGCCAAAGTTAGAAGACTTTGTTGTCCTATGTGAGTTTAGAGACATGTTTGTTGATGAGATACCGAAATTACCTCCTAGAAGGGAAATAGACTTCTCCATAGACCTAATAGCTGGATCAACCCCTATCTCGAAATCACCTTACCGAATGAGTTTACCTGAATTGACAGAACTAAAGATACAACTACAGGAATTGTTGGACAAAAAGTATATCAGACTCAGTGTTTCACCATGCGGAGCACCAGTCCTCTTTGTGAGAAATAAATATGGTACTCTAAGACTATGCATCGACTATAGACAATTGAATAAAATGACTATTAAGAACAAGTACCCCTTACCTAGGATAAATGATCTGTTCGATCAAGTAGTTGGGGCCAAGATCTTTTCAAAGTTGGATTTACGATCCGATTATCATCAAGTGAGGATAAAAGAAGAGGATATAAACAAAACAACTTTTTGAACAAGATATGGACACTACAAATTCGTAGTCATACCTTTTGGACTCACTAACGCACCAACCACATTTATGTGTATGATGAATAGTATTTTCAGTCATTACTTAGACAAGTTTGTAGTAATACTTGTCGACGATATTCTTGTCTATTCAAAAACAGAGGAAGAACATGATGAAAACTTAAGAATAGTTTTGCAAACATTGAGAAAACAAAAACTGTATGCCAAATTTGATAAGTGCGACTTTTATCAAAAGGAAATACAATATCTGAGACATGTAATTTCAACAGAAGGCATTGTCATAGACCCTGAGAAGATAAAAGCCATTATGGAATGGCTGGTACCTAAGGATGTAGCATATATCCGGTCATTCATGGGAATCAATGGATATTACTGTAGATTTATGGAAGGGTTTTCCAAGATATCCCACCCTATTACATCACTACAAAAGAAAGGGACCAAGTTTAACTGGTCACATAAGTGTCAAGATAGTTTTAACAAACTGAAGGAATTATTGACAATTGCACCCATATTGAAGGTAGCAAACCCGAATAAAGACTTCACCGTATGTGTTGATGCTAGTAAAGAAGGACTAGGTGGTGTCCTAACTCAGGAAGGACACATTATCTATTATGAGTCACGAAAATTAAAATAACATGAGAGAAATTATGTAACTCATGACTTAGAATTGGCAGCGGTAATACATGCCTTAAAAATGTGGCGACACTACATAATGGGCATAAAATTTCTACTACTGACAAATAATAGCGGTGTAAAATATTTGTTTAGCCAACCTGATCTTAATGCAAGACAAGCAATATGGCTAGACTTTTTGAGTGAATTTGACTTCGAGGTCAGACACATCAAGGGTAAGGAAAATAAGGTAGCAGATGTTTTAAGAAGAAGAGTCCATGGGTTATTTGAGATAAATATCAGCAAGACAGAAAGTGATCTGGAACAAAGAATAAGGACGACAGGTATTAACGACGAAAATTACACTAAGATAAGGGCAGAATTTCAAAACAACACTGCAAACTCAGATAAACCAGATCTAAGTATCGACAAGAAGGGACTATTATGATTTAAAAACCGACTTTAGATACCAGATTCAACAGAGTTAAAGTTAATAGTCTTGGATGACGTGCATAAGAAACCATATTCTGGCCATCCAGGATACCAAAAAACAATAACAACACTTAGAAAACTATTTTATTGGCCTAATATGAAGGGAGAAACAACAGAATACTTGGCTAGGTGCCAAGATTGTCAACAGGTTAAGGCCGAACATTAGCATCCAACTAGCCTATTACAACCATTACCAGTACCAGAATGGAAGTGGGAAACCATATCGTTGGATTTTATAACAAGTTTTCCTAAAATTCAGAAACATAATGATTCTATCATGGTGGTAATCGATAAACTCAATAAGTATGCACACTTCATTCCTGTAAAGTCTACTTTTAAAGCTATAAACATTGCTGAAATATTTATGAAAGAAATTTTTAGACTGCATAGTATTCCTAAAATGGTGATTTCAGATAGAGATGTAAAATTTACATCCGCTTTTTGGAAGTAATTGTTTGCAGGGATAAATACTAATTTGATTTTTAGTATGAGTTATCATCCAAAAACGGATGGACAAACCGAAAGAATGAACCAAATTGTAGAGGATATGCTCCACATGTACGTAAGAACAAAACCAAACAAATGGGAGGACTATCCACACTTGGTAGAATTTTCATATAATAATGTGTACCAAACTTCAGCTAAGTTAAGCCCTTTCGAGGTACTATATGACATTAAGTGTATGACTCCAATTAGCTGGGATAACTCGGCTAACAGACTGATGGTTGGAACAGAGATGCTCCAAGAAATGGAGAACATGGTAAGGAAGGTACAACAGAACTTAAAGGAAGCACAAGATAGACAAAAGAGTTATGCAGACCAGAAAAAAAGACACTTGGAATTTCAAGTGGGAGACCATGTTTATTTGAAGGTCAAAGCCTGAAAAAGTTTGTTGAAGTTAGGAAAATATGCCAAGATGGCACCCAGGTTTTGTGGGCCCTTCGAGATACTAGCTCGAATTGGACCCGTAGCATACCAACTTGCACTCCCAGCTAATCTAAAAATTCATAATGTATTTCATGTTTCTTTGTTCAAAAAGTATGTACATGACCCTACTCATATGATTGATTGGAACTTGGTGTAGGTGGAACCCCTGCGCATTCTGGACCACAGAGAAATAGCACTTCGGAACAAATTCATCGCTCAGGTAAAGGTGCAATGGAAGCACTTTAGTCCTAAGGAGGCCAATTGGGAGTTGGAGGGAGATTTGTGGAAATCTCATCCAATCCTATTCTAAGAAAGGAACGAACACTGAGTAAAATGTTTTATTGAAGGGGGAAAGGATGTGACATCCCTAAAATTAAAGTATTTTTGAAATTTAAAATTGGTTGGGAAATTATTCCATTTTTAGTAAATTTGAATTTGGAAAATTTTTGTCATTTATGGAAATTCCGATTTTTGAATTTGATAATTGTAATAAATTATTATGATTGTTGGAAAGAGATTTGATTTGACTCAACTAACTTTTTAACTGTGACACTTGTATAAAAACATAATATTTTATATTAATTGCAGGAGACAAATGGAACAACCATCTTAAAAATTCAGCTGACCATGACTCCATGAGTGGGGAACATGTTGGAAATACCTATGGGCTGATTGTTACAAGTGGAAAATCATAGATTTGGCCATTGGAATCCCCTCAAAATCAAGGATTTAGAAAGATGCGAAAATTCCCAAGGGGGAAGAAAGACCTAGGAAAAAGGGATTGTTTTATTATATATCATATGTGAGGAGGTAGGAAGTTATCGAGTATGCTGGGGAAAAGGAGACTATTGATTTTTTCTTGTTGTTATGAACACTATTGATTGAGTCTGAGGCAAGAGGAATCTGCTGGAGTTGAAGGAATTTTCTAAGGAGGACTTTTCCAAGTTTTCGCTCATGGATTGATGGTTAGGCTAAGGGGTGAACTGGGTAAGTGATTTGGCTGCCTATTTCTATGGTTGGGAGGAACATGGTTGTTCCCGTTGTCTTTTGTGCATTATTTCAGATATGTTATTTTTCCCCCTTCTCTGTTTGAGTGTTATAGGGTTAAATACTTGATATAATCCATCTATTAATTCTGAATAGCAATAATACTAGAGACGAAATATTTAATGCATACTATTAAATTTAGGAACTACTAGAATGTTCCTATACTAGTTCTAAATGGATTACCTTTGTCGCATCTTATTGTTGTTATATACTAGTTCTAAATGGATTATCTTTGTTTCACCCTATTTATGTTATCAATACTAACATTCATAAGTCTACTAGCTGAAAGGATAAGCCTGGTTAAACTCCAGGAAGAATAAATTATATAAATTGGATTACTGCTATGAACAAGATAAACACTATAGGAAAAACCCCACGAATAAATGGTATTGCAGGTTGGAGTTACCTGTGTATGAAATACAAGTGTGAATTAAATAATGTATACATATATATGTATGGTATTATACTTACTATCTAGTATACAAAAGTATGAGAGGAGGTATAGAAATTGGCTAAGATTCTTCCATGTACAAATTGAGCAGTCACGATTATTAGGAGATAACTGTAATCGTATTTAATGGAGAGTTATAGGACGATTTGGATTATGGGACCACAGATAGAATTATGAGAATTAAATTTTGGATTAAATCGACTAATGATGATAAAATTACCAGAACAAATCATGAGAGGTGCGAAGGCCCTAGGAAATAAAAGGACATCCTGAAACTTCACATGATTTACACATACTCCTGAATAAAATGATAACTATGTAAACAATAGCATAATCACCTAGAAATCAAAGAGGAAATCCTTCGACACGATCACGGGATAGGTGCAAATCGAAATTATTTACTATCATGCTTTCTGGAGTCAATTACAAGTGACATACACAAACAATCGACAATAACCGAGCTCCCTTATTCAATTCAAAATCCTAATTTTGAAGAAGCCAGCATGGCGTTAAATAAATTGAAACCGATGAATTAAACAATATGCTATTATAGGTAAGTAGGAGGGAAATCCTAAAATTCTTTTTTGAAATATATTACATATCTAATCTAGTTTTGAAACAAATAAATACCCCTTACTATGTTGTTTCCAACGATAGGAAATACTACCCCAAGACGAGTTACTCTTAGGATATTGAAACCAGAACAGAAACTACATTGTTAATAAAAATATTGGTAAAGGACCATGTGCTTCCTTTAGAACCAAAAGGATGAGATGGAGAGGGTTATGGGCACAAAACCCAAATACCTTGGTTGCCAAGGATGGGTGTGGATATCCGAAACCGTACACCTATGAGAACTCTGCAAAAATATACCATCGAAAACATTAGAACTATACAACAGGAAGATGAATGAAAGTGTCCACAAAATATCACTTAATAGATCATGTACCTATCTTGGAATTGCCGAGGGGGTGCTCTATTTACCAGTAGTGGTTGTCCCCAAAACGAACGGGGAGGAGCGATATTGAGTAGACTGATGGGTACCCTCGCATCAAACAGGGCCCCATATTTAGTTCAATATCCAGTTCCAGAAAAAGATTATGCAAGAAAATACGACTTTCGTAATTAAAATAACAACTCCAACACCAAACCTCTAAAACACTAAATAGTGGATGAATATACTCTAGTTACTGAGGTACAAACGAAGTCAAAGACTTTTACTAGACCGGATCCTCATAAGGAAAAAAAATAAAAATAGTTAATATGAAAATACCTAAATTTTAATACGAAATTGGTTCTCAAGTTAAAAAAAAAAAATATTTAATAACAGACTGTGGTAAGACATTACAAGATCCATAAGTAATTGTCAGTTCAACTCAAGATTTAGATAATGAATCCATGAAGGGCCTATCCTCCTTCTTCCTTCGAGTTACGGATTATGGATGAAGGGGCATACGCGAAAGAACTCTTAGAGACGGATGAACATAGATGGGGTGGAAAAGCATTACTCAGTACCATTCATAGAAAACCCACCACGACAGGTAATTAGAGTCTATGAATGGAATTTCATTCAGTATGGACAAGGATACACTACAATAATGGGAATTCCCTTCCTCGTACATTCAAGAAAGGTCTCGCGAAAATGCAACACCAAATCGATGATACAGAGATAGTAAAAGAGAAAAGTACGAGTAAGACCTAAAGGAAAACTACTTAAGAAGCACCAGGAAAGCATAAGAATGAGGTACCAAGCTCTTCGGACTACCCCGAATAGAGGATGGTTCGGTAATGGGAACTAATTATTAGGAGAGAGGAAAATTCCAGAAACCTTCTTCCTAAGATTTGGAAATGAGGGAATAGCTACCCACAGTAAAAAATAATCAGTAGGACACGTAGGTCAATCCATCGTGATTACAAGGGAAGGAGAAATCGATCATTAATCCACGACTAGAGATGCATAAATAACATGAAAACTTACCAGTTGGTTAGACAGAGATGTCGCCTCCATCAAAGGAAATCATCAAAGTTGTTTTCCCTTCACCAAGGAGTCATCATCACAGAGCTATGTTCCAGAGGACCTCCCCACAACAAAAATAAAAGTTCAGTAAACTAGAAAACCCTTTCCTCGAAGAATAAAGGTTGCAGACACAAAAGTGCATGTGATGAGATAGACTTGGCACACCCTTATTGGATAACCTATCAGGTGATGGCCTCGATGTTAGCATACACCCTTCCCATTTTAATTCCCTCACTAGGATTAAATGCTTGTCAGACCTACCTCTCCTTTGGTATTCAATGGGCTACGGATTAAGGAAGCGCCTATGCGACTCATGGAAAACCTTTCACCCTAAAGTACAATGAATGTAGTTAATATAGTCTTCAATTGATGCTACAGTTTGGACAGGTGGTGCCCAATGGGGTGGCTAAAATGTGCAGAGGGTTATAAGAGATTCGTACTCTGAGTTTACCCAGAAGGCCTTACCTAACCACTAACCCTTATCCATATGATTTTAAATTAAAGTGGTCTGATTACATTGTATTAAAGCATTTCCCAGAGGAGTATAATCTAATTCTCTACTTTTACCTAAGTCCATTTGATTGTTCTTGGCATGGATATGTGTATAGTCTAACGTAGGAGGCTTAGGCTAGAAATCCATAAATCGTTGTAGTTTAAGCCTATGGTAATGGTTATAGGTGCACACATATAGGAAATTAATTATAATCACAAGACTTTAAATAAACTTGAAAAAATGGTGTAGGCATTTCTTATATCATCGATTTCGAAACCTTAAAGTTGGGTGTTAATGTCAGTCGATGACAGTAAGGACTCTAGAAAAACCTTCAGAATCAAGAAATATAATAGAAAGCCTACCTCTCTTGAATATCGAAGCTATTCAAGGATGAATGTATAAACAAAAATGGAATTTTTTTTTTATTTGGAAAATTTGTGGTTTATTACAATAACTAGTCATGAATATAAGAAACCACAAGTCTATCAAGATAAATAACAAGTAAGTTATAAATTCAGAAAAGATAGAATTGAACATTTGAGTAGTAAAGGACCCATATTGAATCAAGACAAAATATACCAAGTTTCTTTAAATCATGGAAATGAGGAACCTTAGAATAAGATGGGGATGTGTTGGCTTTGAGTCTCGCATATAAATAATACCCGACTTGTAGATGAATATCCCGAGTATCTTGCAGAGATACACCATTACATTTAACTAACCATGATTCCACCATATCCTCATCAGAGTCCTCGATCACACCAAGTGGCACCTGATATTGGGGATTGAAATAAAATAGGGCAAGAGAGTTATAGGTCAGTTTTAGATAAGTATTACTGACATCGTTCCATCAAAAGTCCATAGGTTCTCAATGGTTGGTCATTCCCTCATTACCAAGGAAATCAACCAATTTGTTGGCTTCTCGTAATACATGGGAGGGAATAAGAGTAGGGATGTGGGGGGTGGCTAGGTGAAGTATATCAAGGAGATATTCCAAGCATTGGTTTTTAGATACTTTGCAGAGAGAGGAGTCATGTTGGATTTTAGTGAGAACATGAATGATGATTCACGAGTAACCTTTAGTTGTGAGTTTGGAAAAATATGGTTGTTGGCTATTTGAAGGCCTTGGATCAATTCCCAGAGTTCAACTTCATTGTGATATATTGAAAAAATGTAGCCATATAATAATCTGAGAATTTTCCCCTTTACATCCCATAACATTCCTCAATATCTATCTTGTCCTTGATTTCCATTTGATGCACCATTAAAATTTATCTTGAAAAAACCCAAGGGGGGGGGACTAGGAGGAGGGCGAGGAAGGGGTAGATGAATGGGTATGGGAGGTGAGGGAAAAGGGGATGAGTGATAGGAGCCACAAGGAGAGAAGGGGTTGTTAGAGATCATGACAATTGATATATTCATCCTTCCATTTTTTAGTATGGATTTTCTCTAGGATATTCAATTTGATATTGTTCTATACTGAAGGGGTCAAAGTAGATTCATCTTTGAAGATGATCCTCTTCCTTTCCTTCCAAGTATCCCATATAAAATCTCGATGGAATACATACCATATTCTATTAAGCATGGGATTATGAAAAATTCCACAATTCCATGAGGAAATGTTTAACCTAATAGAGTCTTGATTGCAATATGTTTTCCTAAAGGAAATCCCCCCCTGATTTCATAAGAATATACTGAAAGTAAAAGAGTTGAGAAGTTGTTCCAAGGATTATGATACTTGAATACACATTATACAAATAATCGAGCCACTAAGGTGATCCCGCGAGAGAATTTTACCATGTGCTACCAACCAAAGATAGGTGGCAACTTTGGGCCATAGGTTCCACTTCCAAATTTTTGTCCATGTGTATTCTGATGGATTTTCATGCATCATGTATGGGAATCAAGGAGTAGGATTCTTTAATATTAAATCATACCATGGGTTGTTGTCCCTTACTTAATTTATTAGGGAGTGTAGAGACTTTGATTTTCCTGTTGAATAGTTATGATATAAGAGGGGGAAATAACTAGTGATTCTGAAGAGGAATGTGATCAGGGTTATTATCCCAAGTTATCCAATCTAAAGAGATCTAATATCAGTGACAATAATTATGAATATTATCGCCATATTTTGTCTTAAGATAATCCAAAAGAATGAGGAAGTTGGGGTTATTTTGAAGAGGGGACAGTTGCCTCCATGAGTCCTCCTAGAAAAAGGAAGAATACCCATCCCTAACTTCCCAAAAGTTGTGATATTGAATCAAATATTTTTTTTCTAGGGGGCATTCCATATAAGACATCCAAAATTTTCCCCTTTCATATGGACAAGATCTAAGTGATTAATGTGTTGATAATATTTTTTCTTCTGTAGTTAACTCCATAACTATCCTCTATTTTTTATCCAACACCACCAGTTTTTCTCTACAACGATAGGATTTAGAATTTTAGGGTACTATAGTCGCAAGCCACCTTTTACCTTTGGAATAAAGAGGGTGATCTAAGAAACTAATACACATTTTCTTGCAACATTGGCACCTTTCCATAAAAATTTCCTTTGAACATCTCTTACAACCTTCATAATACTCTTTGGAGAAGTGAGAGATAAAAAGGGATAAAGAAAGATGGCTTGGAGAAATCACCTGCGAAGAATGAGGTGGAAACAAATGTTGATAGGGTGTAAATACCAGATATACAACTTCTTGCCAATGCGGGAGAGGCAATATTACTAGGAACTATTGCAAATGGAAAATTATAAAAGAGGGACTCCAAGATAATTGTATAGAAGGGAGATCCTAGAAAAATCAAGAATATAAGAAACATGGAATTGGATAGGAAGAGGCATGTTGAAAAATAAAATTCGAGATTTGAGCTGATTGATAGAGGTGCCATAGGCTTCCATGAATTCATCATGAACTCACTTGAAGGATCTAGCTCGCTATCTAAGGGGATCCCCATTAACATCGTGTCATCAACAAATTGATTATGAGAAAGAGAGGAGTCTCAGTTATGAATCTTTAATAATTGGATATTTTGAGAATGGGAAGCATCCTTCAGACTCCTTCCGAACCCTTCACCCATGAGAATTAATATGACAGGGGATAGGGGGTCATCTTTTCTGATACTTTGGTATGGGAGAAAAGGAGTGGAGGTGGCACCATTAATTAAGATGGAAAACAAGGAAGAGGATATGAGACCCATGGTAAAAATAACCCATGAAGGGTGGAAGCCAAAGGAAAGAATAAATTCCTTGATATGTTGCTAGCTTATCTTGTCAAAATATTTATACATGTCTAGTTTTATCAACATGCCCGAGGATTTCATCATTTTGAGAGAGAAAAAAACTTTATGTGAAAGGATAAAATTGTTAATAATATGATGACCTTCAACATACCCTGACTGATCTAAGGAAATTAGGGAAGGCGTGAGGGGTTTGAAATGTAAGGATGTGACTTTGGTGATGATTTTATGGGTATGAATTTATTGGGATCTATATAATTTTCCACCTTGGGGATCAACAAAAGGAATTTGGCATTAAGGGTAGGAAGGACACCAAATAATTTGTGTGATTTAACTACAAAATAGTAGACATATTGTTTTACCACTTTCCAATAATGATGAAAGAAGTCAGAGGTTAATCCATCCAGGATAGAATATTTCCCGAGGACCATAGTCATGATGTCATCTTCCACTTAAGAAGTTGTAATAGGTCACACGAGGATTTCATTTCTTTCGTTAGTGATCACGTGGGGAATGTGTTGGGTAATGGATTGAATGGAAGTGGACCAAGACGAATGAGGTTCAATTACAAAATTTTGAAAGAAAGAGACTAATTCATTCTCGATCTCATGATGAGAGGTGAGTTTATTACCTAGAAAATAGGTGATTTGAGTGATGTGATTAGTGTTCCTTCTCTAAACCATCAATCAATGAAAGAATTTTGTATTTCATTCTCATTATTTGATCCATTGAACCCTGTATTTTTGTCGCCAAAGAGTCTCCTCTTGATGTATGCATTTATTGATTAGAGAGGTGAGTTCCTTTTCTTGATTCGAAATGTCCTCCAACCGATAGTGAAGGATGATCTATTGTTGAAGATCTACATCTTGGATTCTTAATGCTTATGTGCTTGAAATATGTTACCAAAGGTTGATTTGTTCCAAATTTTGAGTTGTTGTTTAATATTTTTAAGACATTGCAGAAATAAATAAATAAGGGAGCCTTTTAAAACATTGGACTCATTCCACCATTTCAGAATATTGCTTTGAAAATCAATATGAGAGAGACAAAAAATTTCAAACTTAAATGGCCTTTTAATAGACACCCCTTGAACATCCATCATAATAAATATGGGACAATTATTTGAACCAAAAACATGGATGATTTTAAGAATGAAAATTTATATTAAAATGTAGAAACATGGGCTAATATTACTAGTCCTTAATATGTAAAATGTAAAATGTTTGGCGATAGTTTTGTAAAAATATTCAAATTTCTAAGGATTTTATATACTTTCTATAAATTTTTGGCTATTTTTAAGGTAAAATAATTTTATTCTATGGAATTTGGGCGAATTGTTTTTAGAAAAAATGGAAATTGGCGAATTTGTTTTTGGGAAAAAACATGGAAAATTAGCCCATTTGCGAAATTTAGCCCCTAAAATCATCTATGAGGTCCAACAATTGAGAGAATTCTAGCTTCCATATGAAGGAATGAGAGAATAAGGGATTCAAAGATCAGATAATGGTCCAGTATACAAGAGACTTGTTTTGATCCACCCCTGTGATTATTCCAAGTATAGATACCATTGATAGTTTCTATACATATTAGTTTTTGGCTCTTGATGAAGTCATTGAAAGTGGCACTATCGGGATTGAGCTTTCAAATACCTCATTTTTTATCCTCCGAGGTGTAAATGAATTTGAAGTCTCCTCCCAAGATAAAAAAAATCGCGTTCAATGAGATTCAAAATATATTGAAGACTTTCCAAAAAATCATACTTTCATTGAGTTTTTGAGCTCCTCAAACATTCATTATAAAACCAATTATTTCAGAGTCGATTTCTCTAAATTTGGTAGTGAGAATTCTATTTGTGGAGATTTTTTCTTTTAGTTGAACTGTTGTAGAATTCTAAAGGACTTTTAGACCTCCTTCCATCCCTCTAGAATCTGATTAAAAAAATACCATTTTACCATATTTTGGAGAGAGTGTTAGCTATAATATGGATAGGGAATTTTGTTTCTTGCAATAAAAAAATACTGAAAGACTCAGTATTCACCTTGTTTCATAAGAGCCTTTCCTTGCTCTTACCATTAATTCCTTGAAAGTTCCAAGAGATGATTTTCATTGAAAAATTGTTGAGGGGAAGGGTTGATATGAATCTGTGATCAACAAATTCTGTCCTAAGTTGACAAAGATATCTCCTATTTCCTATGGAAGTTGCACATTCAATTTCGTTCCTCTACGATTATCTTCCTTAGGGGTATTTTTGGGATTTAACTTGAAGGTTTTGATACTAAGTGCAAGGTTGGATCTAGGTGCAGAATGGAGTCCCAATGACTCTTTTGTCTTTGCATAGGACCCTTTGAACATGATGGATGCATTCTGGTAGGATTGATTGCATATATTTCATTTGAACTGATTCCACAATGATTTATTGATCTATTCATTCAAGATCCATATCATTAGGTTTGAGGTGTATTCCATCCTCCCCTTCAGGAATCATGGGAACATATTTGAGGAGTGGAATGTCAAAGGGGGAAGTTGTGTTTTTCGATTTCTTTCTGACTTCAATGTTGAGGGTAGGATCAAGACATTCAAGATGCTTGGGGTTCTGGGTGGCTGGAGTTGGATGAGTGGTATGGGAAGGATATTGAGGGATTGAGATAAGGATATCAAATTTTTTCTTGGTTTTAAGATATTTGGAGGGGCTATAGGGAGTGGGATTATGATGCAGGAGCATCGCCAACACATCAAGTGAGCCAGCGCAGAAGCAGAAGGACAGTTGGACAGCGCTAGCACAAGTTTTGAAAACACCTGATACTGTTGCGCAAACATTAATGTTTGGATTTAATGAAGCGAACTTTGTATATTGTATTGGACCTTGAGCGGATAGCTCTCGTCCTTAGGTAGATGAGGCATTTAATATAGTTAATGCAGTTAGATAGGAATTTAAATTCTAGATTTGATAGTTTAGAGTCCAAGAGGGAAAACGGATATAGACACCCTCATTGTATCATTGTAACATTAAGCAGCATAGAACAGGAGCTTGAGAAAGAAAAGCAAGCAGAGAACTGTGTGAGGAACACCCATGTACAGACATTTGAATTAATAGAAGAACTCTGATTCAAATTCATGGTTTGTGTTGATTCTCTGTGTGTTGATGATTGATCTGCTCATGAAGGTTTATTTCCTGTCATACATTTGATTTTATATGTTGTGTATATGATTTCATGGATGAATTGAAGTCTGAGAGGGTGAGTGAATGAGTTTCAATTGTTTCTCTAATTAAGCCAGAGAATTCCTATAAGGAGTGCAGTTGAATTTGTCCGCAAGGAGTGAGTTGACAGAAGGGTTCAATTAGAGATAACCTTTGTTGCCATTCATCTCAAGATTTCATTAGCACAGTGACGTGCAAGGAGTACGCAGGCCAAGATAAGTCTCAGAATTGTGATTCTGAGTAGAGTATTGGAGGACTGTTGCTGTAGGAGTGCGCATAGTCAAAAGACTTCGACACAGAAGGGTCGTCGAAGGATTTCCGCAAGGAGTGCGTGCAAGACGTTCTCAGAAGGACTTGAGAAGTCGAGAAAAAACCTCAGGAGGAGTAGGCCTTTGAATTCGTTGAGGGATTACACAAAAGGATTGTGCATTTATGTGTTCGAACAAGTGTTGAAATATCGCGTGCAGCTGACCAAGTCTTCGGGGGGAAGTATTGTGTTCATCTCGTAGAACTCTTTTGGAAAGAGTGGATGGTTGGAATCCTTCGAAGAGGTTTCACGAAGTTTCGTGGATCGTCGGATCTCACGAAGGTGCGAGGAGGTTACGACGAGAATATCCGAGGGATTCAAAGTCCAGAAGGGAGCAGAGCGTTGATCCGAGTCAGAGAAGTCGGCGGATCTGCTCGTAGCCCCGTGCATCGGGAACTTGCAAGTTGACATTCCAAAAGTTCACAACGGGAATCGCGAAGTCGCGAGACGCGATACCCCAATGGTTGCGTAAACACCATGGGCCACAAAGAGTCGGAGGAGTGGAAGACAGGTGTCAGAGATCGAGAGATCTCGCGAACTTGGGGGCTCATAGGGTGAGAGTCCAAGTAATGGGTACTCCAAGTCACGAGGACACGAGGTGGCGAGTAGCGAAAACGTGATAGGATCGTATCAAAGTTTCGGTGCATCGAATATCGGGGGGGTTGGAGAACCAAGATCTTGGTGTCGCGAGTAGCCAAGTCGTGATAGAGAAAAGTTCCGATAGGGGGAAGAGGAAGTTGGCATAGACTAAGGCATCGAGTCTCGGGGATCCGAGAGTGTAACGCTCAACCGTTGGACTCGCGAAGTCATGAGGTCCGATCCTCCGAAAGTAAAGAAGAGAGGGTAGGGACAAAGAGAATCTATGGGTGAGAAATATTACCAATAGGGAATCGGAAGAACCTTTGAGTTCTTCGGGCCAAGGAGAAAGAAGCTCCTGAGGAAGGAACGTTCGTGCTCCAAGGAGTGCGGTTGGCATCACGTGGTATCAGAGCGGGAGAAATTCTTTTATTTTTGCAGCAGAGAAGAAGGATTCATCATGCCACCAAGAAGAGAAAGACAGTCACCTGATATCGAAGATAGGGAGGTGCGAAGAAGAGGTAGGCTAGCAGGAAATCCAGAAATGGAGAGACAGATGAGAGATCTCTGAGCAAGACTTGAGGAGATGGAGATAGCTCGAAGATGCACAGCTAGTGTAGGGAATCTTAGTGATTTCGAGAGCGATATAGAGGCTGAACGCGATGAGGAAGTTGCAGCCGAAGATGCATCAACTGAGCGATTGATTAAAGCTATCACCAGGATGGGTGCGAAAGCGAAGATGGACATTCTAGTCTACGAGGGAAATCTGGATGCAGAGGAGCTACTAGATTGGATAAGAGCTCTTAACACCTACTTCGACTATGAAGATATCGAAGAGGATAAGAAGGTCAGACATGCTATCACGCACTTGAAAGGACATGCAGCATTGTGGTGGGACGAGCTACAAGCTGACAGATGCTGCAAAGACAAGCAAAAGATCAAGAGCTGGGATCGAATGATTGCGAAGATGAAGGTGAAGTTCATCCCAATGGACTATCAAATTACTCTATTCAGGAGGATGCAGAACCTGAGACAGAAGCTGATGACAGTGAAAGAATACACTGAGGAATTCTATCGACTGAACATCAGACCAAGTCATCGGGAGAGAGATGATGAGAAAGGTTCTAGATATCTGAATGGTCTGAGATATGACATTCAGGATGAATTAAGCATGGTTACCATCAGGACGGTAGAGGATGCTTATCAGATGGCTCTGAAAGCCGAGGAGAAGTTGAGCCGTAAGAAAGGTTAGCGAGGGCGAGGCAGAAGTCAGCCCAGAGGCAAGGCAGTTTCCCAGGAGAAATATCAGAAGCCCAAGGAGGAATGGAAGAAACCTCAGGGTAAAGTTGAGAGAGGTGGAACCTCACAGAAAGGGCCTTATGTTGAACAGAGAGGGCAGCATACAGAGCAGAGCGGAGGATATGCTGACAACAATATGTTTCCTCGTACCAGAGGTAGAGGAAGAGGCCGAGGTGGAGTTATTACATGCTTCACATGTGGAAAGAATGGTCACAGGTCATTCGAGTGTCCAGAGAAGAAGAAGGATAGTGGAGAAGCTCACATCACAGAAGCACAGAGGCGTGATGTTGAGGCCGAAGACACAGAAGGCGGAAGGTCGCTTGCGATGCATAAAGTCCTTTTGACACCCGAGAAGGAGGTGGAAATCTTAGTCCAAAGGACCAGACTATTCAGGACATCTTGCAAAACCAAGGATTGGGTATGTAAGGTTATTGTTGACAGTGGTAGCACAGATAATCTCGTTTCGACCGAGATGGTAGAGAAATTGGAACTGGAGACGAATGATCACCCGAGTCCATACAAAGTTTCACGGCTACAGAAGGGACATCATGTGAGTGTCACTAAACAGTGTTTAGTTGAATTCAAGATAGGTGGATATAATGATAAAGTACTCTATGATGTTATTCCCATGGATGTATGTCATTTATTGCTGGGTAGACCATGGAAATATGAAAAAAATGTGGTTCATGATGGAAGGATGAACACATATACTTTAGAGAAGGATGGGAGGATACACAGGTTGCTTCCAATAAAGGATAAGGAGGTAAAACTGGAAGTAAGCAACACAATACTTCTCATTAGCAGGAAGGAACTTCTTACAGAGATGGAGAAGAAAGAAGATGCACAATTATTTGTAGTTAGGAAGCCTAGGATTGTTCTGACTAGCACAAGAGTGGATGATTTGCGAGATGAAATTCAGGAACTGCTGGAATAGTTCGCTGACATCGTGGTAGATGAATTACCTCATTTGTTGCCACCAATGAGAAGTGTGAGTCACCATATAGACCTCATACCATGAGCTAGTTTACCTAACAAAGCTACGTACAAATTGACGCCGCAAGAAAATGAGGAGGTTAAGAGGTAGGTCCGGGAGTTATTGGACAAGGGGTTGGTCAGAGAAAGCTTGAGTCCATGTCCTGTTCCAACAGTGCTCAGTCCAAAGAAGGATGGAGGCTGGAGGATGTGTACCGACTCAAGATCGATCAACAAAATAACCATTAGATACAGTTTCCCATTGCCAAGGATGGATGATTTGATGGATTGCCTGAGCGGGGCAAAGTATTTTTGAAAGATAGATTTGAAAAGAGGATATCACCAGATTCGCATGAGAGAAGGCGATGAGTGGAAAACAACATTCAAGACAAACGAAGGTTTGTATGAATGGCTAGTCATGCCATTTGGCTTGACGAATGCGTCGAGCACATTTATGAGACTGATGAATGAAGTCCTGAGGGAGTTCATCGGGAAGTTCGTCATTGTGTATCTGGACGACATACCGATTTACAGTAAATCAGAGGCTGAACATATGAATCACTTGGCTATAGTGATGAGGAAGCTACAGCAGGAGAAGCTATTGATAAACATGAAGAAGTCCTCATTTATGAAGACATAGCTCATTTACTTGGGTTTTGTTATTTAGGCTAATGAGTTGAAGATGGATCTGGATAAGGTAGAAGTGATCAAGAATTGACCATCACCGAGAAATATTTTCGAGGTGAGGAGTTTTCATGGTTTGGCTAGTTTCTACCGAAAGTTCATCAGAAGTTTCAGTGGAATTAGAGTAGAAATGATGGACATAGTAAAGAAGAGACATAAGTCTTTTCATTGGATAGTAGAGGCTCAGAATATCTTCAATCTGTTGAAGCGGAAGATCACGAAACAACAGGTGTTGGTGTTGTCGGATTTCCATAAGACATTTCAGGTGGAATGTGATGCAAGTGGATTTGCCATAGGAGCGGTCTTGAGTCAGGAAGACAGACCAGTCGCATATTTCAAAGAGAATCTGGATGAGGCAAAATTGAAATACTCCACGTATGATAAAGAATTTTATGCTATCATACAGGCACTGAAGAAGTGGAGGAATTACTTGATCCCAAAAGAATTTGTTTTGTATAGTGATAATCATGCATTACAGTTTGTGAGTCAACAAGAGAAGTTGAATCAGAAACATGCTAAATGGGTAGAGTATATGTAAAATTTCACGTTTGTGATTAAACATATTTCAGGAACTGCTAACAAAGTAGTTGATGCTTTGAGCAGGAAGTGTTTGTTGCTGCAGGAATTCCGAGTCAAAACATTAGGTTTTGAAAATCTCAAGGGCATGTACGCAGGAGATGCAGATTTTGGAGAGGCGTATGAAGCAGCTGAGAATCCAGTTCTCAGAGATAGAAGCCCTTGGATATATTATATGATCTAGGAAGGATTGTTGTTCAGAGGCAATCAACTGTGTATTCTGAATTTCTCCATGAGGGAGAACTATTGAAGGAGAAGCACAGTGGTGGATTGGCAGGACATTTTGGCCATGAAAAAACATTCACGAAGTTGAGCGAATCATACTTTTGGCCGGGAATGTGAGAATAAGTCAAGAGGTTTGTTGACAGGTGTAGAGTTTTCCAGCACTCGAAGGGGAGAAATCAGAATGCAGGTCTTTATCAGCCATTTCCCATACCAGAGAGGCCATGGGAGGCGATAAGCATGGATTTTGTATTGGGTTTGTGGAGGACAAAAAGAGGTGTAGATTCAATCTTTGTGGTAGTGGATAGGTTTTCTAAGATGGCACACTTCATCCCATTCCAGAAGACCAGCGATGCGACTCACATCGCGAATTTGTTTTTCAAGGAGGTCATTCAACTTCATGGATTTCCAAAAAGCATAGTTTCAGACAGGGACACTAAATTCATCTGGCATTTTCAGAGGACGCTATGGAAGAAGATAGGAACTAACTTGGCGTTTAGTTCTGCTTATCATCCTCAGACGGATGGACAAACGAAGGTGGTGAACATGAGTCTGGGAGACTTGCTAAGGATCTTGGTGACAGAACACCATAGCAGCTGGGATAACATATTGCCACAGGCAGAGTTCGCGTACAACGATTTGGTGAATCGAAGTACAGGAAAAAGTCTGTTTCAGGTTGTATATGGGATGCAGCTGAGAGGAGTGTCTGAACTGAGGGATTTAGAACAAACTGCTACTAGTAGTGCTAGTGCATAAGAGTTTTCTAAGGCAATGAAGGAACTTCACAGCAGAGTGAAGCAACGAATGATGGATTCAAATCATGAGTATAAGCATAGAGTAGATCAACATCAAAGACAACTTCAGTTTGAAGTTGGTGATCTAGTTCTGGCACATCTGAGGAAAGAAAGGTTCCCAAGGGGAACATACAACAAGTTAAAGATGAAGAAAATCGGGCCATGCAAGGTCCTGAAGAAATTCATAGAAAATGCTTATGAGATCGAGTTGTCGGATGACATCGGGATATCTCCGATATTCAATGTCGCAGATTTATACCCGTACAGGGTTGGAGAAGTAGAGACTGCAACTGAGCAACCAATCATCCAGTGGACGAAGAAGATTTCGATTGTAGAAAAGCCATAGATGGAATGCATACTGGACAAGAGAGTAGGAAAGAAGACCAGGAGAAAAGAATACTTTGAGTATCTGGTCAAGTGGAAAAATCATCCAGTGGAAGATGCCAGCTGGGAGAGCGAAGCAGTGATACAGAAGCATGGACATACCATGCAGGAGCTCATGGACAGGAGCCCATGAAATTTTTTAAGCCAAGGAGTATGATGCAGGAGCATCGCCAACACATCAAGTGAGCCAACGCGGAAGCAGAAGGACAACTGGACAGCGCCAACACAAGTTTTGAAAACACCTGATACTGTTGCGCAAACATTAATGTTTGGACTTAATGAAGCACACTTTGTATATTGTATTGGACCTTGAGTAGATAGCTCTTGTCCTTAGGTAGATGAGGCATTTAATATAGTTAATGCAGTTAGATAGGAATTTAAATTCTAGATTTGATAGTTTAGAGAAGAGGGAAAACGGATATAGACACCCTCATTGTATCATTATAACATTAAGCAGCATAGAATAGGAGCTTGAGCAAGAAAAGCAAGCAGAGAACTGTGTGAAGAACACCCATGTACAGACATTTGAATTAATAGAAGAACTCTGATTCAAATTCATGGTTTGTGTTGATGATTGATCTTCTCATGAAGGTTTATTTCCTGTCATACATTTTCTTTTATATGCTGTGTATATGATTTCATGGCTGAATTGAAGTCTGAGAGCGTGAGTGAATGAGTTTCAATTGTTTCTCTAATTAAGCTAGAGAATTCCTACAAGGAGTGCAGTTGAATTTGTCCGCAAGGAGTGCGTTGACAGAAGGGTTCAATTAGAGATAACCTTTGTTGCCATTCACCTCAGGAGTGCATTAGCAAAGTGTCGTGCAAGGAGTACGCAGGCCAAGATAAGTCTCATAATTGTGATTCTGAGTAGAGTATTGGAGGACTACTGCTGCAGGAGTGCGCAGAGTCGAAATACTTCGACACAGAAGGGTTGTCGAAGGATTTCCGCAAGGAGTGCATGCAAGACGTTCTGAGAAGGACTTGAGAAGTCGAGAACAAAGCTCAGGAGGAGTAGGCCTTCGAATTCGTCGAGGGATTACATAAAAGGATTGTGCATTTATGTGTTCGAGCAAGTGTTGAAAGCTCGCGTGCAGGTGAAAAAGTCTTCAGGGGTGAAGTATTGTGTTCATCTCATAGAACTCTTTTGGAAAGAGTGGACAGTCGGAATCCTTCGAAGAGGTTTCGCGAAGTTCCGTGGATCGTCGGATCTCACGAAGCTGCGAGGAGGTTACAACGAGAATATCTAAGGGATTCAAAGTCTAGGAGGGAGCAGAGCGTTGATCTGTGTCAGAGAAGTCGGCAGATCTGCTCGTAGCCTCCTGCATCGGGAACTCGCAAGTTGACGTTCCAAAAGTTCGCAGCAGGAATCGCGAAGTTGCGAGACGCGATACCCCGACGGTTGCGTAAACACTGTGGGCCATAGGGAGTCGGAGGAGTGCAAGACAGGTGCCAGAGATCGAGATATCTCGCAAACTCGAGGGCTCGCAGGGCGAGAGTCCAAGTATTGAGTACTCCAAGTCACGAGGATGCGAGGTGGCGAGTAGCGAAAACACGATAGGATCGTATCGACGTTTCGACGCATTTAATATCGGGGGGTTGGAGAACCAAGAGCTTGGTGTGGCGAGTAACGAAGTCGCGATAGAGTGAAGTTTCGATAGGGGGGAGAGGAAGTCGGTGTAGACTAAGGAATCGAGTCTCGGGGATCCGAGAGTGTAGCGCTCGACCGCTGGACTCGCGAAGTCGTGAGGTCTGATCCTCCGAAAGTAAAGAAGAGAGGGTCGCGGCGAAGAGAATCTGTGGGTGAGAAAGATTCCCGATAGGGAATCGGAAGAACCTTTGAGTTCTTCGGGCCAAGGAGAAAGAAGGTCCTGAGGAAGGAGCGGTCGTTCTCTGAGGAGTGCGGTTGGCGTTAGATTATGTCCATATAGATACATCTATTTATTATTTTGTTAAAACCCTGCTCATCATTTTCCAATTCTAGTTTGGTTGCTTTCATGGGATTGAGAAAAGGACAGTCCCTATAGAGATTTACATGTTCATGGTAGCATCTGTAGTGGAAGGGAATGACATCATAATAGTGTTTGGATCCAATCAAAGTCCTATTAGATAAGATAAATGGATTCAAAAATAGGAACGAGAACATTCATGTAAATTCATATGTGGGAATAAGATGTGAAGCACCCTTGTTTGTTGGATTTTGAGGATTTAACATACGTACCTAGCATATTGTTTATTCCTGCTAAGATATCCTCATATCAATATTGATGTGGTAGTGAACAGAGTCCTACCCAAATTGGTGCACAACATAAGTATTCTCAGTCCAATAGGAAATATGTAAGCCTACTGAGAGAAAATAATAGGGTCCATTTTCAAAAACCATTTCTCGGTCTCCTTGATCCTAAAAAATGGCCATAAAAATTACCTTCGATCCAAGATTGAGTTCATAAGGGTTTGTAGGCCACCAACGAGAGTTTATCTAGGAAACCATATCTCACTCTATTGGCCAAATGCTAAAAATTTTACCAATGATGGCATGGTCCCTCATAAACTTAACAGAGTTCTTGAACCTATTCAAGTATATTTCATATTTTTGTATCATTGTCGCTTTCAGGATACATTGACACAACTTCCATTTTTGTTGTTCACTCTGAGGCAACTAAGTTGAATCATTTCACGTTGGAAGAGGAATTTGGGATGGATTTCCTTCAGAAGATGCATTGTTTCCATTTCCATTGTGTGATAGAGTATGGAGTGGGGCCAAATCCCCCCATGGGATCCATTCAAAGAAGACAGAGACTATTCCAAATTTCTATAGAGAGAATAAACCCTAACCATTTTAGAGCAATTAAAATCAAAATAATGAGGGAATACAATATAGAAGAGCACAACATACAAGAGACAAAACATATGTGTTGTTAACCCAATGTGAGCTACGCCCACTAGCACATCTAGTGTAACTTTCTTTTCATGGGAATAATACTACTAAATACCAAAACCATGGGAGACAAATACAATGGGTGACTAATACCATGGGCCCCAAAACCACTTTTTTACTTAAAATAGATTTGAGTAGGTCTTAAGTAAACTTGAGGAAAGGTCAAGGGATTTGATGCCCCTCAATGTATTTCTTTGAATCGAGTTTTTATTCTTGTAACATGATTTTTTTTAAGATATTGGATTAGATGTAAAAGTTCCACCAACTTCATACACTTACCCATATATAAAAGTCAAAATTTTCTAACAATAGTAAAACCTTAAATGTAAGTAAAGAAAATATCAAAAAGAAGATTTCTAAAATCTAAAAAATAATCTAAAAACCATATGTTTATGGAAATAATAATAATTATAATATGAAAAAAGAATATATTTAAAAAAATGGTTTCTTGTGGGATATTATTTGCACACCTTAAACATATCCATAAAAGTTACTCATACTAGTAACTATGGAAAATTTCAAGAATCAATACTTATCTTAAAGTGTATGAATCTTGACTAATCAATTTTTAAGTAAAATAATTTTATCATCTAAAATTTGGGTGAATCCTTTTTGTAAAAAAGACATGAAAAATTAAGAGTGGAGTAAAATTACTGCATTAAAATAATTATAACTTGGACTCAATATATTGTATCCAAACACAAAATTAAATGTTTTTTTTTTCTTTATAATATTCTTAAGAGTTTTAAATCACTTCACATCCTATTTAGAAGGGTGAATCCACTTTTACTATACCACCATAGTATATCCAACTTAACTTCGGATCTATCATGCCATAAGATACATCAAATCTCTTAAGGCGCAAACATTTTTTTAGAGCAAAAAACTTGAGGAAATGTTTGAACCTTAAGATATTCATGTTGAAATAATGTAGAAATTAGAAGGATTTGTTGTAGGAAGTTGAGTGTTTGTTTAAGTATGGTATAAGGGTGGTTTGTGATCCACAAATTTAGGGGAGTGTTGTAAGTTTAGTGTTGCATCTCTCAGCTATAAATATATGTGATTTCTTGATTAATTGAAGGGTGGTTTTGTGAGCATCATTGCTCATTGTTTAGTTGTGTTAATCTCCCTTTTGTAAGTTGGTATACCTAGGGTAACTGAGCTCATGTGAGGAGATACATTTGTTGCTGCCATAAATTGGAGAAAACTAGATGTCTGCATTTGTATCTGGGGACGTGTGAAGACAGCAAGGGAAAGCGTATGTCGTGTGTCACAGGGCCGATCTATGATGTAGAGCCAATCAGTGCGCCAGAGGGTATGCATACCACCATAGTATATTCATATTAATTTCGGATCTATCATGTCATAAGATACATCAAATTGCTTAAGGTGTAAACATTTTTTTGAGTAAAAAACTTGAAGAAATGTTTGAACCCTAAGATATTCATATTTATTCATATTGAAATAATGTAAAAATTAAAAGGATTTGTTGTAGGAATTGTTTGTTTAAATTTGGTATAAGGGTGATTTGTGATCAACAAATTTAGGGGAGTGTTGTAAGTTTAGTGTTGCATCTCTCAGCTATAAATATATGTGATTTCTTGATTAATTGAAGTGTGGTTTTGCGAGCATCATTTCTCACTGTTTAGTTGTGTTAATAACTCTTGTCTAATTTGGTATCAGAACCTAGGGTAACTGAACTCATGTGAGGAGATACATTTGTTGCTGACACGAATTGGAGAAAACTCGATGTCTGCATTTGTATCTGTGGACGTGTGAAGACAGCAAGGGAAAGAGCCGCTGTCGTGTGCCACAGGGCCGATCTGTGACGTAAAGCCAATCTGTGCGCCAGAGGGCATGCATTTTTAAGTGTGCAAGTGTTTTTCCAACAACTGGAGGCATTCCATGTGATTGAGAGTGAAGTATACGATACTGGTGTTGTTGAGATAATAGAAGCAACGCTGACAATTAATTAGTGTGCCTGCTAGGATCCGATCCCTTCGTGTCTGCCCTCTTAGCATCTTCCATTTCGTGGAATTCGATCTGAGGATCGGTTCGTATAGAAGGTTTAATCAGCTATTATGTTGCTTCCCTCTACTTATATGAGCATGTCTGCGAGAATATTACCATGAACAGGAAAACATCTCCCGTGGTTTATTTTGTCGAGAGTTAAATTGTTGCCATTACACCACAACGTGGCATCGAGATCTGATGGATTGAAGAGGCTGCCAGTTAGGAGAAAGTGCTTGTGTGAGAGAAAAAAGCCTCGTTAGGAGTTTTCACCATTGGACTATCCACCAATGATAATTTTAGAGGGAGATCTGCCCCACCACCGTAAGCTACCGCCACCGATGTTTAGAGCCATCAATCGCCAACAAGAAGGACTTAAACCTGTTGTCTCCAATGAAAGAAAATTCGATTGTTGCTTGCAGTATGAAGAGATGTTGGAGCGGAATGGTGTCTCCGAGGTCATGACATAGGATTCGTTGCATTTTCAGAACAACAAGTTGTTGTGTACAAAGTTTAAACCCATTTGATGTGTACGGAGTTCGCTCAAGCCAATTGCTGAGTCGTTTTATTTTTGTTTGCTGGAGATCATTGCATTTTTGTTTGAGGAGTGCATAGAGGTAGTATCTTAGAGGAACCTGACAGTTGATCGTGGGGAGAAATCTATTGTGGACTTTTGTTTGTGTGGAGAATTTTCCAAAGCCAATTCATTCACTATTCAAAGAGAAATTGTTGATGTTCAATCCCAGTGTTGTTGCATGGAAGAAGTACTGTCATGGGGACATCACTATATTAATATTGTTACTTTCTAGTCTCATGGGTCAACAAAGGAGAATTAAACAACTCGAGAGAGAATTGAGACTGTTCACAGGAAGAATCAAAGGACAGAGGCAGTATATTTTCTAGAAGAATCTGAAGTATTTCCATCTGTAGATGAGGAAACCATACCTGATGAAGAGAAAATCAAGCCTAATATAAATGAAGAAATATAATAGATATTGAACAGATTAATGTCGATTCTATCACATTTCTCAGATATAAATTATGAAATTTGGGAAAATAACATGGAAGATTTACTTTGCTCAGCAAATGTATTGCATTATGTTCAAAAAGGCTTTATCAATCCACATGATAAGAAAAAAGGTGCAATATCATTGTATCTTATTATATCAACAATAGATTATAGCATTATTTCTACTATTTTATATGAGTTTGGCCAAATAGCAAATCCAATTTTTTTTTTGGTATCATATTATATCAACAATAGATAATAGTATTATTTCTACTATTTTATATGAGTGGTAAAATAGACAATGTAATTTTTTTTTTGGGATATTCGAGAGATGAAGTATAGTGAAAAGAGAATAAACATTTTGCTGCATATTGATACATTACACGAAGTTTTTGTTTGTTATGAATGAACCCCACTGTGTGAACATACAGATGAATGATGAAGAACATGTAGCCGATGTATTTATACATGAAGAAACTTTTAAAGTTGATGGTGAACCTATAGAAGATGTTGAATCTCTTTGTGCTGAGTCGCATGTGAATAATGATGATTGTAATGAAGAAACTATCATTGAAGTAATGCATGATGAAGAGAACATGTCAAATGATGATTGGTTGAAGATAAATCAGGAAATACTATATATATGGAAGAGGACATCTCCTTGAAATAATGAATGGTGAAGAATCTCAGAAATAGTGAAGACTATAGAGGAAATTGAAAAAAAATGTGTTGGATGATGTTGTAGACAACATCCAAACTAAAACAAAGGTTAATATAGATGAAGTATTTAAAGTTGCAGCAACAGAGCTAGGAGAACCAACAAAAGCAGATGAAAAATATCACCTAGATGCAGTGCCAATAGATTTTGAAGAAGATTTGAAGTTCCTTGAAGAATGGCTTGAAAAGCCACAACGTAATGAAAAACACATTGCAGGAGAGAAAAATGAAAATAACAAAAATTGTATTGATTTAAATATTCTAATGAATGTTTTTGAGTCTGTAGGTTTTGACATTTAGAAACATGACAAAGTTAGTAAACAACAAAGAAGTTGTTGTAGAAGAAAATGACATTGTAATATTTATGAACAACATTGATAGTTGTCTTTTTGAGAAAAGTTATGAAGATGCTAAACAAAATGAACACAAATTTGAGGAACATAGGTTCAAGAAGAAAAGAATGAAGAAATCATGCTTCAAATAGAAGAAGTGCAGAGTGAAAATAAAGGTAAAGCCGAAAATGATGAAAAAATTCAAAAACTTCAAGATTTGGAAAAAAGAAAGAAAAAAAAACTTATACATAAAGATAACACATGCTGCACTAGCTTGCAACAATCAAACTTTTTAAATTTCATTATGTAATGTTGCAAGCCTAGCTTAGACTTAGACCAGCATTCATGTTACATATGCCATTGGAAAAATGGCATTATCTGCCTTTAGAATGCTGTTCAAATAAAGAGATTGAATTGAAACGAGCCTGCACCCACTCAAAGGTATCTGAGAAAGACGAGAGCTGTAATTCCCTCCTTACCAGAGATTGGGACCTTACTGGCCTTCCAATAGAAAATCCTTCTTTAATGGTTAACGGGTCGGTGAGACACCGCTTTCAATGGCATGAAGATGCGTTTTGTGGCCACTTTATCCCTTTGAAGATCCCATCCCATGCATTTGTGATACTAGAGTTCCATTAGGCAACTTCTCCTTCCTTGCTCTCCTAATGGTGAACAACTCATAAGGCAACTAAGAATATAACTAGATGGTAAGGATATAAATATGTTTTGATAAATCTGTAAAATTTATATATTTCTCTATTTTTAATAGACAGTCTGACCAGGCTATAT
>ML777045.1:737904-748537 GCA_009831015.1 Picea engelmannii
AACGTTATAGAGGTCACCGTTATGTCACTGACTGCTGCTCCAAACACGAGAACATGGAAATCGCAAAAGCTCCTCTTTACGGCCACTAGATACATTATATTTCACAGCGTGAAATTGGCGAGTTGTCTCGTCAAACTGATTCTAAGAAAAATTGAATGAAGTAGAATAGACCGTGGATGAATAGGTCTTCATCGCCCGATTAGCATTGGTTAATACATACCCTTTTATCTCTCTAAATAATTTGCATCCAAAATGGTTTAAAAAGCAAAATTCCACTTCTAAAAAAATGGCCATACTCTAAAATTCTCAAGGCTAGGCATACATTTGTTTTCTTTATCTACAATCCTTATAAAATTGTTATTTATATTTCTTCATCCGTCCCAAAGGTAAGTAGCAGTGCTAGCGGTAAAAGTATTTTTCTCTCTTTCCAATGTTCTTTGATTCAAAGGCAGTTTCTCTAGCGTTTCTTTCTTCTTGTTCTTTAATTGGAAGGCAGATTCTTGAGTGTTTCTTTCTCCCCGCCATTTTCACAACGACCAAAACTATTGATGACGATACTCATAATCGTGAATGTTTCATTACGTGGAACTAGCCATCAGCTTTTTTGTTCCTTTGCTTACGATTGCATTTTGCAGCATGTTCACAGACGTTGTAAGAAATACAACAGAGTTATCCGTTAGGGAAACTCATAATCATGAATGTTATCACGATTCTTCTTTATTATTGTTTTAGACGTTTATTAATCACTGCCTCTCGGGCTGAGGGATTATAGTAATCCCATATGCAAGAGAAATTAAAATTAAAATAATGCAATGTGGGCTACCTCTACTATCACATTCATTCATTGTAACTTTCTCTTTATGGAAATAATAATACTAAGAGATACCAAAAATTTGTGAGACGAATATCATGGATGATTAATACCATGAGTCCAAAAACCACTTTTTTATTTAAAAGAGATTTGAATAGGAATTAAGTAAACTTGAGGAAAGTTAGAGCCATTTGATATCTCCCTCTATGTATTTCTTTGAATCAAGTTTTTTCAAATTCATTCATAGTCTATATTCTTGTAACATGATTTTTTTTAGATATTGGATTACATGTAAAAGGTCTACTAATTTCATACACTTACCCATATATAAAATTCAAAATTCCCTAACAATAGTAAAACCATAGATGTAGGTAAACAAAATCTCTAAAAGAAGATTTCTAAAATCTAAAAAATAATTGAAAAATCATATATTTATGAAAATAATAATAATTATAATATGCAAAAAAAATATATTTAAAGAAATGGTTTCTTGTGCGATATTATTTGAGCACTTTAAACATACCCATAAAAGTTACTCATACTAGTAAATATGGAAAATTTTAAGAATCAATACTTATCTTAAAGTATATAAAACTTGACTAGTCAATTTTGAAGTAAAATTATTTTATCATATAAAATTTAGGTGAATCATTTTTGTAAAAAAGACATGGAAAATTAACAAGTGGAGGAAAATTAATGCATTAAAATAATTATAACTTGGACTCAATATATTGTATCCAAACACAAAATTAAAGTATCTTTTGTTTTTTTCTTTACAATATTCTTAAGGGTGTAAAATCACTTCAAGTCCTATTTAGAATGGTGAATCCACTTTTACTATACCACCATAGTATATCCATCTTAACCTTAGATATATCAAGTTATAAGAGACATCAAATATGTTAAAGTGCAAACATTTTTTTAGAACACAAAACTTGAGGAAAGATTTGAACCTTAAGATATTTATTTTGAAGTAATGTCCAAATTAGGAGGATTTGTTGTAGGAAGTTGAGTGTTTGTCTAAGTTTGGTATACTAGTGGATTGTGATCCACAATTTTAGGGGAGTGTTCTAAGTTTGGTGTTTCATCTCTCAGCTATAAATGTATGTGATTTCTTGATTAATTGAAGCATGGTTTTGTGAGCATCATTGCTCGTTGTTATGCTATGTTAATATTTGATTTCTAAGTTGGTATTGTTAACATTGAAGCCAACAAATCGTAAAATAAAATGAATCAAAAAACAATACAGAACATATCACACATATAACTCAGAGATTTACGTAGTTCACCCAAACATTGGGCTACATCCACCAAGCAGAGGTATCGATTGTGTTATTATTCAACTAATGGAGATTACAACAACTCACTGACACTCATACAACCTCTACGGGAATACATGAAATTATATCAATGTACATTATAAACTAATCATTGAATGCGCTCATAACCAAATTCCAACTTAGTCTAATTTAGTTACAACCAATGCTGAATTATAGAATCTAAAATCCTAATCCTGGGAAATTTGTTGCCACCATTTTAACAATCTACACCTTGACAACAATTAACCTGATACTTTTCTCCTCCTTTTGTTCATCACCTTTTCTGCAAGCCAAGAGAATCCCAGCACCATCGTAGCTTCTCTAACGGTACTGGTTTTGTGAACATGTCTGCACAGTTCTCTTTTGTATGCACTTTCTCAAGAGAGACTCCACTTTCACTGATGACCTGTCTTACAAAATGGTACTTGATAGGTATATGTTTTGTTTTACTCTGATAGGCCGGATTCTTAGCCAAGTGAATAGCAATTCGACTATCACAAAGTAACTTTACTTTGTCCTGCATCCTTCCAAACTCACCAAACAAACCTTTCAACCAAACTATCTCTTTGCAAGCATGTGAAGCATCTACGTATTTTGGTTCTGTAGTGGATAAAGAAACAATGTTTTGTAGCTTTGACATCCAACTAATATCTCCACCTGCAAGAGTAAAGACATACCCTGACGTCGACCTTTTCTTGTCCAAATCACTTAAAAAAACAGAATTAACATATCCACAGACTAACTCACGACAGGTGTTATAGGTGATACAGTAATCACTTGTGCCCCTAAGATACCAAAGAACCCATTTCACTATTGCCCAATGCTTTTTACCTGGATTTTCCATATACCTACTAACAACCCCAACTGCATGTGAAATGTCTGGCCTTGTACTAACCATCGCATACATTAAACTTCATACTTCATTAGCATATGGTATTCGAGACATGTATTCATTTTATTCTTTTGTACTAGAACATAAACTTGAAGAAATCTTAAGATGGGAAGTCAAAGGGACTAAAATTGGTTTCACATTGTTCATACCAAACCTCAAAATTATATTATCAACATACTTTTCTTGTGACAACCAAAGCTTACCATTCCTCCTGTCTCTGATTATCTCCATGCCCAAAATGTTCCTTGTTGCTCCTAGATCTTTCATATCGAATGCCCTAGCCATCTGAGCCTTTAACCTATTGATCTCAGTTATTTTTTTTCTTGCTAAAATCATATCATCAACATAAAATACTAAGATAATGAATATGCCATTATTCAATTTCTTAAAGTAGACACAATGATCATATTCACTCCTTGTATAATTCTAGCTCACCATGAAAGAGTCAAATTTCTTGTACCATTGTCTGGGCGACTGCCTCAGACCATACAATGATTTCTTGAGCCCGCAAACAAATTTCTTGTTGTGATTTTGAACAAACCCTTCCATTTGTTCCATGTAAATTTCCTCATCCAAATCTCCATGTAAGAAAGAATTTTTAACATCTAGTTGCTCAAACTCCAAATCAAGCAATGCAACTAATGCTAACACCATTCGAATTGAAATAGTCTTTACAACTAGTGAAAAAATATCATGAAAGTCAATACCTTCTTCCTGAGAATATCCTTTCACAACCAACCTTTCTTTGTACCTTTCCACCTTATCATCAACACCCTTCTTCAACTTGTAGACCCACTTGCAACCCACATTTTTTTTGTCTCTTGGAAGTTCTATGAGGTTCCAGGTAGCATTCCTCTCTAATGCCTTCATTTCATCCTTCATCGCTTCTTTCCATTTATCATTGTTAGAACCCTTCACAACTTACTAATAGCACGAAGGTTCATCATCATTAGTACTCAAAGAAACTGATGAAACAAAATCATCATACCTTCTTGGAGGATTTCTGACCCGCATAGATCTCCTTAGGGAAGTTTGTGGCTTATCCACAATATGTTGACTGTCGTCATCAACTATGTATTCCTCTGTTGCAGGAGACTCTTCATGAACATATTCTAAAACTTGTTGATGTTCACTTTCATTGGTTTCAAACTGAATTTGTTGATACTTTGGTGCTTCTTCCTATTTCATTTGAACATCTACATTTGATTTGATGAGAGATGATTCATCAAATATTACATCTCTGTTAATGGTGTTCTTGTGGGAAGTAGGATCCCACATCCTATACCCCTTAATACCATCACCATATCCAACAAATATAAAACTTTCTTATTGTGGATCTAATTTAGAACGTTGATGTTTCAAAATTAGAGCATAGGCATCACAACCAAAAACTTTAATATTAGAATAACTACAAGGGTTACCTATCCATACCTCTTTAGGAGTTTTTCATTCTATTGTTGTTGATGGTCATCGATTCACCAGATAACAAGTTGTAGATACAACTTCTGCCCATAGTTCTTGTTGCAAGTTGGCGTTACTCAACATACTCCTTTCTCTCTCTAGAAGAGTCATGTTCATGTGTTCAACAACTCTGTTTTGTTCAGGAATATAGGTAGTGATTTTATGCCTATCAATTCCAAATTCCTTGCAATAATTCTGAAGCTCCATTAACATAAATTCACCGCCATTATTAGTTCTTAAACATTTACTGGATTTACCAGTGCTCTTTTCCACTAAATCTCTAAACTACTTGAAAAATGTAAATATATCAGCTTTACTCTTCAACATATATACCCAAACCTTCCTAGAGAAATAATATATAAAAGTTATAAAATATGATGATCCTCCATATGAAATAGTAGGGGATGGTCCCCAAATATCAGAATGGATATATTCTAGGATTCCTTCACTAGTGTGTCTTCTAGTTTTAAATTTCTGCCTATTTTGTTTTCCGTAAACACACTGCTTGCAAAAATCTAACTTTAAAGACTTTAGACTAGGAAGCAATTTGCGATTAGATAATACCTTCAATCATTGTTCACTCATATGGCCCAACCGTTGATGCCACAACCGAACATAATCACTGTCATTCTCAGATATCGTTGTCGCATGATCTGACTCAGTTCTTCCTTCTAACATAAACAGGTTACCAACCTTCTTTTCTTTCATAACTAGTAGGATTCCTTTGTAGACCTTCATAACTCCACCTTGAACAATACTCTTGTAACCTCCTGTTTCTAAGACTCCCAAAGAGATTAGGTTCTTTCTAAGCTTAGGTACATGTCTCACATCAGTTAGTATTTTAACAGTTCCATCAAACATCTTAATTCGAATGCTACCAATTCCTACAACTTTACATGAAATATCATTTCCCATGTAAACTATTCCATCATCTATAGACTGGTAAGTAATAAACCAGCATCTATGAAGACACATGTGATTTGAAGCACAAGAATTTAGTAACCACTATTGAACATGACATGAACCAATACTAATTGATAAAACTTCATCAATCATACCTGAACTTGTTGCTGAACATGTTTTGGTTGCATTTACTTCCTTCATCTCTTTTGGAGGGTCTTCTCTGGAGGCTTGTTCTCGCTTCCAACAGTCCTTCTTCAAGTGTCCAGATTTTCCACAAAACCAACACTTAAGCTTGTTCTTTCTACCCTTCGACTTTGATCGAGATAAATCCCTTTGACCGTGTCCTCTTTCTTTAGTTCTTCCTTTGATCACCATTGCCTCGGATGTAGAGGTTTCTGAATTGGATTTCTTCCTTGTTTCCTCAGACAGTAAAGCTCCAACAATATCATGAAACTCAATACTTTCTGTTGAACTGAGACTAATAGAGGTAACAAAGTGATCCCATGACACAGGCAAAGAAGACAATAATGTAATTGCTTATATTCGGATTCAAATTTCACTCCCATGCTAGTCAACTGAACTAAGAGAGTATTAAAAGCATTTAAATGATCATCTATATTCGTACTTTCTTTCATGCATAAACTGAACAATTACCTTTTTAGGAAGATACTGTTTTTCAAGGATTTCGTCATATACAAGCTTTCCAACTTTGTCCATAAACCCACTGTTGTCTTCTCTGAGACAATATTGAATAGAACATCGTCGTCCAAACACAGGAGTATAGCACCCAGTGCTCTCGCATCCATATCATCCCAGTCTTCGTCTGTTATGGACACGAACTATGTTTCTTTTCCCAAAAGCACCTTCACCATGCCTTGTTGTATAAAGAGATCATGCATCTTAACCTTTCAGATCTCGAAATTGTTTTTTCCATCAAACTTCTCGATTTCAAATTTAACACTATGAATTTCACCATTAGAAAAAACATTTCAAAAACAAATACACAACTGCTTATAATAACCAATGCCCTTTCAAAAAATATATAAAAAGATGATTGGTAAAAAAGTTTAATTAAAAAACCTTTTAATAATATATAGAAAGTCCACCTCAAATATATTATATAAAACATCCATCTCACTTGAATTTATGTTTTATAATATAATATAAATTAACCTTTTCATAAATCCTTCACCGTACAAATTTAATACCTTAAACTTTAAAAAAAAAAACCATACCATATATTCGTTTCACTCCATAAGAAAAACATGCGAGTTAAATGACATCGTGGATTTTGATTTAAAGGAAGCCGACACTCCCTTCCCCAGCGCTGAAATCATTTGCAGAAAAGGTCAGCGCTCCCTTCCCGCATACAGCCCAGCGCTCCTACAGTCCTTGATGCCCAGCGCTGATCAGCGCTCCTATCAAGCACACTGATCCTCCACGGTTTGACTTCACGAATTTTTGGAAACAAAGCTCCTCCTATCCGGATCCTCCACTGTTTGAGCTCACGGATTTCCAAACACAGCTCTGATACCACTACAGCAAAAAAAAAACGTAAAATAAAAAATAAAACGAATCAGAAAACAATACAGAATAGATCACATATATAATTCAGAGATTTAAGTGGTTTACTCAAATGTTGGTTACGTCTATCAAACAGAAGTATTGATTGTTTTATTATTCAACTAATGGAGATTATAGCAACTCACTCATACAATTTCTATGGACATACAAAAAAATTATATATGATTATTGAATGTGCTCATAACCAAATTCTAACTTAATCTAATTTAATTATAACCAATATTGAATTATAAGATCTAAAATCCTAATTGAACATACAAAAAATTATATATGATTATTAAATATGCTCATAACCAAATTCTAACTTAGTCTAATTTAATTAGAACAAATGTTGAATTATAGGATCTAAAATCCTAATCGTGAGAAATTTGTTATCACCATTTTAACAACCAATACTGAATTATAGGATATAAAATCCTAATACTGGGAAATTTGTTGTCACCGTTTTAAATCCTAATCCTGGGAAATTAATTTGTTGTCACCGTTTTAACAGGAATCAGAGCCTAGCGTACCTGAGCTCATGAGAGGAGATACATTTGTTGCTACCGCGAATTGGAGAAAATTCGATGTCTGCATTTGTATCTCTGGACGTGTGAAGACACAACAAGGGAAAGAGCCGCTGTCGTGTGCCACAGGGCCGATCAGTGATGTAGCGCCAATTCGTGCACCAGAGGGCAAGCATTTTTAAGTGTGCAAGTGTTTTTCCAACTCCTTGAGGCATTCCATGTGATTGAGTGTGAAGCATATGAGACTGGTGTTGTTGAGATAAAAGAAGCAATGTTGAAAATTAATTCGTGTGGCTGCTAGGATCTGATCCCTTTATGTCTGCTCTCATAGCATCTGGCATTTCGTGGAATTCGATCCGAGGGTCGGTTTAATCTGCTATTATGTTGCTTCTCTACACTTAGATGAACATGTCTGTAAGAAGATTACCATGAAGAGGTAAACATCGCCCGCGGTCTATTTTGATGAGAGTTAAATTGTTGCCATTACACAACAACAACGTTGCATCAAGATCTGATGGATTGAAGAGGCCGTCAATTAGGAGAAAGTGCTGGTGTGAAAGAGAGAAAAGTCTCATTAGGCGTGTTCACCATTGGACTGTCCACCAATGATGATTTTGTGAGGGAGATCTGTCCAACCACCGTGAGCTACCGCCACCGATGTTTAGAGCCATCGATCACCCGCAGGAAGGACTTAAACCTGTTGTCTCCAATGAAAGAAAATTGGATTGTTGCTTGCAGTATGAAGAGATGTTGGAGCGGAATGGTGTCTCCGGGGTCATGAGATAGGATTCGTTCCATTTTCTGAACAAGAAGTTGTTTTCTAGAAAGTTCAAACCCATTTGATGTGTACGGAGTTCGCTCAAGCCAATTGGTGAGTCGTTTTATTTTTGTTTGCTGGAGACCATTTCATTTTTGTTTGAGGAGTGCATAGAGGTAGTATCTTAGAGGAACGTAACAGTTTATCGTGGGGAGAAATCTACATAGCTGAGTGTGGACTTTTGTTTGTGTGGAGAATTTCCCAAAGCCAGTTCATTCACTATTCAAAGATAAATTATTGATGTTCAATCCCAGTGTTCTTGCATGGAAGAAGTACGTCTATTGTAGTCGTGGGGACATCACTATATTAATCTTGTTACTTCCTACTCTCATGGGTCAACAAAGGAGAATTAAACAACTCTAGAGAGAACTGAGACAATTAAGTAGGAATAATCAAAGGACTTAAATTATGAAACTTGGGAAAATAACATGGAAGATTTCTTTGCTCAGCAAATTTATTGCATTATGTTCAAAACGGATTTATCAACCTGGACGAGAAGAAAAAGGGTGCAAGAGCATTGTACCTTTATTATATCAATAATAGATAATAGCATTATTTCTATTATTTTATATGAGTTTGGTCAAATAGACAATGCAATTTTTTATTTTATTTTTGAGATTTTAGAGATGAAATAAAGTGAAAAGAGAATAAACATTTTCCATCATATTGATATATTACACAAATCTTCTATGTGTGAAACAAAGCTTAGCTAAATTGTTATGAATGAACCACCAGTGTCTAGACATACAAGTGAATGATCATGAAGAAACTTATGAAGTTTATGGTGAACTTGTAGAATATGTTGAATTGATCATTTTATAAATGGAAGAGGGCACCTTTTTTAAATAATGAATGGTGAATAATCTGCATCAATAGTGAAGACTATAGAGGAAATTGAAAAAAAAAATGTTTTTATTATGTTGTAGACAACGACCACACTCAAACAAAGGTTAATAGATCTAGGAGAACCAACAAAAAGAGACAAAGATGAAGAACATCACCCAGATGCAGTGCCAATAGATTTTGAAGAAGATTTGAAGTTCCTTGAAGAATGGCTTGAAAGACCATAGCTTAATGAAAACTGCATTGCACTAGAGAAAAATGAAAAGAACAAAAATTATATTAATTTAAATATTCTAATGAATGTTTTGAGTCTGTAGGTTTTGACATTTAGGAACAACAAGAGGAAGTAGAAGAAGTCAACTATTGTACTAAAGTGACAAAGTTAGTAAAGAACAAAGAAGTTGTTGTAGAACAAAAAAACATTGCAATATTTATGAACAACATTTGTAGTTGTCTTTTTGAGAAAACTTATGGAAATGCTAAGCAAAAGGAGTGCAAATTTGCAGAAGATAGGTTCAAGAAGAAAAGAATGTCGAAATCATGCTTCAAAGAGAGAAAGTGCAGAATAAAGATGGAGGTAAAGCCAAAAATGCTGAAAACATTTAAAGGCTTCAATATTTGGAGCAAAAGGAAGAAAAAAAAAGAAAATAAGCTCATACATAATGCTTAACACATGTTGCACCAGTTTGCAACAATCAAACTTTTTGAATTGTTTTCGGTAATGTTGTAAGCCTTAATATTAATTTTTTTTTTGTTTTGAATTGATACATGTTATTAATATTTTTTTTTAAAGCCTTAATAGTTGAAGGAATTACAAATCTCCCTTCTCGTATGGAGAAGTATAAAGCACATATCCACTAAATACAAAATATTTTTTGTTATTAATATTTTTTGGTGTAATAATTTTTTTTTTACATTTAATATTTTTATGCATATATATGTTTGTGTAGTGTGAATAAACATAATATTAAAATATTTTACTTAATGTGATATTGAAATATTTTATTTATGGCCCACAATGAGATATTTTTTTCTTATTAATATTTTTTAAATGTCACATGTCAACTCCATATTAAAATATTGAAGAAATTACACATCTCCCTCATACCTACTCTCTCTTTCACTCTCTCTATATAGAGTTGATATACAATTATTTTAAATATCTTGTTTATGGCATTGAAACTTTTTTTTTATTAATATTTTTCACCTTTAAAAATTGTTTTTTGTGAAATAAGAAATTTTTAAGTTTCAATTTTTAAGACATATATATAAATAAGATATTAAAATATTTTATTTAGGAATTACACATCTCCATGGTAGTGGGAAGATATAGAATTATTTAATTTAAGGTGAATATTGAAATATTTTGTTTATGGTAGATATTGAAATACTTTTTGTTATTAATATTTTTTTTTTAACTTGGAAAAAGTGTTTTTTGGTGCAATAATTTTTTTTTTACTTTCAATTTTACTTAATGTGGACATTGAAATATTTTGT
>ML777045.1:751393-784798 GCA_009831015.1 Picea engelmannii
TGTCTTACAAAATGGTACTTGATAGGTATATGTTTTGTTTTACTCTGATAGGCCGGATTCTTAGCCAAGTGAATAGCAATTCGACTATCACAAAGTAACTTTACTTTGTCCTGCATCCTTCCAAACTCACCAAACAAACCTTTCAACCAAACTATCTCTTTGCAAGCATGTGAAGCATCTACGTATTTTGGTTCTGTAGTGGATAAAGAAACAATGTTTTGTAGCTTTGACATCCAACTAATATCTCCACCTGCAAGAGTAAAGACATACCCTGACGTCGACCTTTTCTTGTCCAAATCACTTAAAAAAACAGAATTAACATATCCACAGACTAACTCACGACAGGTGTTATAGGTGATACAGTAATCACTTGTGCCCCTAAGATACCAAAGAACCCATTTCACTATTGCCCAATGCTTTTTACCTGGATTTTCCATATACCTACTAACAACCCCAACTGCATGTGAAATGTCTGGCCTTGTACTAACCATCGCATACATTAAACTTCATACTTCATTAGCATATGGTATTCGAGACATGTATTCATTTTATTCTTTTGTACTAGAACATAAACTTGAAGAAATCTTAAGATGGGAAGTCAAAGGGACTAAAATTGGTTTCACATTGTTCATACCAAACCTCAAAATTATATTATCAACATACTTTTCTTGTGACAACCAAAGCTTACCATTCCTCCTGTCTCTGATTATCTCCATGCCCAAAATGTTCCTTGTTGCTCCTAGATCTTTCATATCGAATGCCCTAGCCATCTGAGCCTTTAACCTATTGATCTCAGTTATTTTTTTTCTTGCTAAAATCATATCATCAACATAAAATACTAAGATAATGAATATGCCATTATTCAATTTCTTAAAGTAGACACAATGATCATATTCACTCCTTGTATAATTCTAGCTCACCATGAAAGAGTCAAATTTCTTGTACCATTGTCTGGGCGACTGCCTCAGACCATACAATGATTTCTTGAGCCCGCAAACAAATTTCTTGTTGTGATTTTGAACAAACCCTTCCATTTGTTCCATGTAAATTTCCTCATCCAAATCTCCATGTAAGAAAGAATTTTTAACATCTAGTTGCTCAAACTCCAAATCAAGCAATGCAACTAATGCTAACACCATTCGAATTGAAATAGTCTTTACAACTAGTGAAAAAATATCATGAAAGTCAATACCTTCTTCCTGAGAATATCCTTTCACAACCAACCTTTCTTTGTACCTTTCCACCTTATCATCAACACCCTTCTTCAACTTGTAGACCCACTTGCAACCCACATTTTTTTTGTCTCTTGGAAGTTCTATGAGGTTCCAGGTAGCATTCCTCTCTAATGCCTTCATTTCATCCTTCATCGCTTCTTTCCATTTATCATTGTTAGAACCCTTCACAACTTACTAATAGCACGAAGGTTCATCATCATTAGTACTCAAAGAAACTGATGAAACAAAATCATCATACCTTCTTGGAGGATTTCTGACCCGCATAGATCTCCTTAGGGAAGTTTGTGGCTTATCCACAATATGTTGACTGTCGTCATCAACTATGTATTCCTCTGTTGCAGGAGACTCTTCATGAACATATTCTAAAACTTGTTGATGTTCACTTTCATTGGTTTCAAACTGAATTTGTTGATACTTTGGTGCTTCTTCCTATTTCATTTGAACATCTACATTTGATTTGATGAGAGATGATTCATCAAATATTACATCTCTGTTAATGGTGTTCTTGTGGGAAGTAGGATCCCACATCCTATACCCCTTAATACCATCACCATATCCAACAAATATAAAACTTTCTTATTGTGGATCTAATTTAGAACGTTGATGTTTCAAAATTAGAGCATAGGCATCACAACCAAAAACTTTAATATTAGAATAACTACAAGGGTTACCTATCCATACCTCTTTAGGAGTTTTTCATTCTATTGTTGTTGATGGTCATCGATTCACCAGATAACAAGTTGTAGATACAACTTCTGCCCATAGTTCTTGTTGCAAGTTGGCGTTACTCAACATACTCCTTTCTCTCTCTAGAAGAGTCATGTTCATGTGTTCAACAACTCTGTTTTGTTCAGGAATATAGGTAGTGATTTTATGCCTATCAATTCCAAATTCCTTGCAATAATTCTGAAGCTCCATTAACATAAATTCACCGCCATTATTAGTTCTTAAACATTTACTGGATTTACCAGTGCTCTTTTCCACTAAATCTCTAAACTACTTGAAAAATGTAAATATATCAGCTTTACTCTTCAACATATATACCCAAACCTTCCTAGAGAAATAATATATAAAAGTTATAAAATATGATGATCCTCCATATGAAATAGTAGGGGATGGTCCCCAAATATCAGAATGGATATATTCTAGGATTCCTTCACTAGTGTGTCTTCTAGTTTTAAATTTCTGCCTATTTTGTTTTCCGTAAACACACTGCTTGCAAAAATCTAACTTTAAAGACTTTAGACTAGGAAGCAATTTGCGATTAGATAATACCTTCAATCATTGTTCACTCATATGGCCCAACCGTTGATGCCACAACCGAACATAATCACTGTCATTCTCAGATATCGTTGTCGCATGATCTGACTCAGTTCTTCCTTCTAACATAAACAGGTTACCAACCTTCTTTTCTTTCATAACTAGTAGGATTCCTTTGTAGACCTTCATAACTCCACCTTGAACAATACTCTTGTAACCTCCTGTTTCTAAGACTCCCAAAGAGATTAGGTTCTTTCTAAGCTTAGGTACATGTCTCACATCAGTTAGTATTTTAACAGTTCCATCAAACATCTTAATTCGAATGCTACCAATTCCTACAACTTTACATGAAATATCATTTCCCATGTAAACTATTCCATCATCTATAGACTGGTAAGTAATAAACCAGCATCTATGAAGACACATGTGATTTGAAGCACAAGAATTTAGTAACCACTATTGAACATGACATGAACCAATACTAATTGATAAAACTTCATCAATCATACCTGAACTTGTTGCTGAACATGTTTTGGTTGCATTTACTTCCTTCATCTCTTTTGGAGGGTCTTCTCTGGAGGCTTGTTCTCGCTTCCAACAGTCCTTCTTCAAGTGTCCAGATTTTCCACAAAACCAACACTTAAGCTTGTTCTTTCTACCCTTCGACTTTGATCGAGATAAATCCCTTTGACCGTGTCCTCTTTCTTTAGTTCTTCCTTTGATCACCATTGCCTCGGATGTAGAGGTTTCTGAATTGGATTTCTTCCTTGTTTCCTCAGACAGTAAAGCTCCAACAATATCATGAAACTCAATACTTTCTGTTGAACTGAGACTAATAGAGGTAACAAAGTGATCCCATGACACAGGCAAAGAAGACAATAATGTAATTGCTTATATTCGGATTCAAATTTCACTCCCATGCTAGTCAACTGAACTAAGAGAGTATTAAAAGCATTTAAATGATCATCTATATTCGTACTTTCTTTCATGCATAAACTGAACAATTACCTTTTTAGGAAGATACTGTTTTTCAAGGATTTCGTCATATACAAGCTTTCCAACTTTGTCCATAAACCCACTGTTGTCTTCTCTGAGACAATATTGAATAGAACATCGTCGTCCAAACACAGGAGTATAGCACCCAGTGCTCTCGCATCCATATCATCCCAGTCTTCGTCTGTTATGGACACGAACTATGTTTCTTTTCCCAAAAGCACCTTCACCATGCCTTGTTGTATAAAGAGATCATGCATCTTAACCTTTCAGATCTCGAAATTGTTTTTTCCATCAAACTTCTCGATTTCAAATTTAACACTATGAATTTCACCATTAGAAAAAACATTTCAAAAACAAATACACAACTGCTTATAATAACCAATGCCCTTTCAAAAAATATATAAAAAGATGATTGGTAAAAAAGTTTAATTAAAAAACCTTTTAATAATATATAGAAAGTCCACCTCAAATATATTATATAAAACATCCATCTCACTTGAATTTATGTTTTATAATATAATATAAATTAACCTTTTCATAAATCCTTCACCGTACAAATTTAATACCTTAAACTTTAAAAAAAAAAACCATACCATATATTCGTTTCACTCCATAAGAAAAACATGCGAGTTAAATGACATCGTGGATTTTGATTTAAAGGAAGCCGACACTCCCTTCCCCAGCGCTGAAATCATTTGCAGAAAAGGTCAGCGCTCCCTTCCCGCATACAGCCCAGCGCTCCTACAGTCCTTGATGCCCAGCGCTGATCAGCGCTCCTATCAAGCACACTGATCCTCCACGGTTTGACTTCACGAATTTTTGGAAACAAAGCTCCTCCTATCCGGATCCTCCACTGTTTGAGCTCACGGATTTCCAAACACAGCTCTGATACCACTACAGCAAAAAAAAAACGTAAAATAAAAAATAAAACGAATCAGAAAACAATACAGAATAGATCACATATATAATTCAGAGATTTAAGTGGTTTACTCAAATGTTGGTTACGTCTATCAAACAGAAGTATTGATTGTTTTATTATTCAACTAATGGAGATTATAGCAACTCACTCATACAATTTCTATGGACATACAAAAAAATTATATATGATTATTGAATGTGCTCATAACCAAATTCTAACTTAATCTAATTTAATTATAACCAATATTGAATTATAAGATCTAAAATCCTAATTGAACATACAAAAAATTATATATGATTATTAAATATGCTCATAACCAAATTCTAACTTAGTCTAATTTAATTAGAACAAATGTTGAATTATAGGATCTAAAATCCTAATCGTGAGAAATTTGTTATCACCATTTTAACAACCAATACTGAATTATAGGATATAAAATCCTAATACTGGGAAATTTGTTGTCACCGTTTTAAATCCTAATCCTGGGAAATTAATTTGTTGTCACCGTTTTAACAGGAATCAGAGCCTAGCGTACCTGAGCTCATGAGAGGAGATACATTTGTTGCTACCGCGAATTGGAGAAAATTCGATGTCTGCATTTGTATCTCTGGACGTGTGAAGACACAACAAGGGAAAGAGCCGCTGTCGTGTGCCACAGGGCCGATCAGTGATGTAGCGCCAATTCGTGCACCAGAGGGCAAGCATTTTTAAGTGTGCAAGTGTTTTTCCAACTCCTTGAGGCATTCCATGTGATTGAGTGTGAAGCATATGAGACTGGTGTTGTTGAGATAAAAGAAGCAATGTTGAAAATTAATTCGTGTGGCTGCTAGGATCTGATCCCTTTATGTCTGCTCTCATAGCATCTGGCATTTCGTGGAATTCGATCCGAGGGTCGGTTTAATCTGCTATTATGTTGCTTCTCTACACTTAGATGAACATGTCTGTAAGAAGATTACCATGAAGAGGTAAACATCGCCCGCGGTCTATTTTGATGAGAGTTAAATTGTTGCCATTACACAACAACAACGTTGCATCAAGATCTGATGGATTGAAGAGGCCGTCAATTAGGAGAAAGTGCTGGTGTGAAAGAGAGAAAAGTCTCATTAGGCGTGTTCACCATTGGACTGTCCACCAATGATGATTTTGTGAGGGAGATCTGTCCAACCACCGTGAGCTACCGCCACCGATGTTTAGAGCCATCGATCACCCGCAGGAAGGACTTAAACCTGTTGTCTCCAATGAAAGAAAATTGGATTGTTGCTTGCAGTATGAAGAGATGTTGGAGCGGAATGGTGTCTCCGGGGTCATGAGATAGGATTCGTTCCATTTTCTGAACAAGAAGTTGTTTTCTAGAAAGTTCAAACCCATTTGATGTGTACGGAGTTCGCTCAAGCCAATTGGTGAGTCGTTTTATTTTTGTTTGCTGGAGACCATTTCATTTTTGTTTGAGGAGTGCATAGAGGTAGTATCTTAGAGGAACGTAACAGTTTATCGTGGGGAGAAATCTACATAGCTGAGTGTGGACTTTTGTTTGTGTGGAGAATTTCCCAAAGCCAGTTCATTCACTATTCAAAGATAAATTATTGATGTTCAATCCCAGTGTTCTTGCATGGAAGAAGTACGTCTATTGTAGTCGTGGGGACATCACTATATTAATCTTGTTACTTCCTACTCTCATGGGTCAACAAAGGAGAATTAAACAACTCTAGAGAGAACTGAGACAATTAAGTAGGAATAATCAAAGGACTTAAATTATGAAACTTGGGAAAATAACATGGAAGATTTCTTTGCTCAGCAAATTTATTGCATTATGTTCAAAACGGATTTATCAACCTGGACGAGAAGAAAAAGGGTGCAAGAGCATTGTACCTTTATTATATCAATAATAGATAATAGCATTATTTCTATTATTTTATATGAGTTTGGTCAAATAGACAATGCAATTTTTTATTTTATTTTTGAGATTTTAGAGATGAAATAAAGTGAAAAGAGAATAAACATTTTCCATCATATTGATATATTACACAAATCTTCTATGTGTGAAACAAAGCTTAGCTAAATTGTTATGAATGAACCACCAGTGTCTAGACATACAAGTGAATGATCATGAAGAAACTTATGAAGTTTATGGTGAACTTGTAGAATATGTTGAATTGATCATTTTATAAATGGAAGAGGGCACCTTTTTTAAATAATGAATGGTGAATAATCTGCATCAATAGTGAAGACTATAGAGGAAATTGAAAAAAAAAATGTTTTTATTATGTTGTAGACAACGACCACACTCAAACAAAGGTTAATAGATCTAGGAGAACCAACAAAAAGAGACAAAGATGAAGAACATCACCCAGATGCAGTGCCAATAGATTTTGAAGAAGATTTGAAGTTCCTTGAAGAATGGCTTGAAAGACCATAGCTTAATGAAAACTGCATTGCACTAGAGAAAAATGAAAAGAACAAAAATTATATTAATTTAAATATTCTAATGAATGTTTTGAGTCTGTAGGTTTTGACATTTAGGAACAACAAGAGGAAGTAGAAGAAGTCAACTATTGTACTAAAGTGACAAAGTTAGTAAAGAACAAAGAAGTTGTTGTAGAACAAAAAAACATTGCAATATTTATGAACAACATTTGTAGTTGTCTTTTTGAGAAAACTTATGGAAATGCTAAGCAAAAGGAGTGCAAATTTGCAGAAGATAGGTTCAAGAAGAAAAGAATGTCGAAATCATGCTTCAAAGAGAGAAAGTGCAGAATAAAGATGGAGGTAAAGCCAAAAATGCTGAAAACATTTAAAGGCTTCAATATTTGGAGCAAAAGGAAGAAAAAAAAAGAAAATAAGCTCATACATAATGCTTAACACATGTTGCACCAGTTTGCAACAATCAAACTTTTTGAATTGTTTTCGGTAATGTTGTAAGCCTTAATATTAATTTTTTTTTTGTTTTGAATTGATACATGTTATTAATATTTTTTTTTAAAGCCTTAATAGTTGAAGGAATTACAAATCTCCCTTCTCGTATGGAGAAGTATAAAGCACATATCCACTAAATACAAAATATTTTTTGTTATTAATATTTTTTGGTGTAATAATTTTTTTTTTACATTTAATATTTTTATGCATATATATGTTTGTGTAGTGTGAATAAACATAATATTAAAATATTTTACTTAATGTGATATTGAAATATTTTATTTATGGCCCACAATGAGATATTTTTTTCTTATTAATATTTTTTAAATGTCACATGTCAACTCCATATTAAAATATTGAAGAAATTACACATCTCCCTCATACCTACTCTCTCTTTCACTCTCTCTATATAGAGTTGATATACAATTATTTTAAATATCTTGTTTATGGCATTGAAACTTTTTTTTTATTAATATTTTTCACCTTTAAAAATTGTTTTTTGTGAAATAAGAAATTTTTAAGTTTCAATTTTTAAGACATATATATAAATAAGATATTAAAATATTTTATTTAGGAATTACACATCTCCATGGTAGTGGGAAGATATAGAATTATTTAATTTAAGGTGAATATTGAAATATTTTGTTTATGGTAGATATTGAAATACTTTTTGTTATTAATATTTTTTTTTTAACTTGGAAAAAGTGTTTTTTGGTGCAATAATTTTTTTTTTACTTTCAATTTTACTTAATGTGGACATTGAAATATTTTGTTTATGATCTACATTGAATTTTTTTTTCTTGTTAATATTTTTTAATGCACACATCCCTCACACTAGGAAGTAGAAAGCATCTATCAATAATTTTCTTTTTACTTTCATGTATTCTCAAAGTGTTTTTATATAGAATTATTTTAACTAAGATAGATATTGAAATATTTTATAAAATATTTTTTTGATATTAATATATTTTAAATGTTCCTGTAAACTTCATGTTAAACATGTTAAACAAGAAAACAATTGCTGATCAATAAAATGCAATTCTAACCTTATAATTCTTCATCAGTTAAAAAAAAATTCTTAACCCTATAATTCTTCATCAATTAAAAAATAATTCTAACCCTGTAAAAAAAATATACTAACAAATAAAATAATATTAAAAGGTCACAATTCTATATTATCGTAACGTTATAGAGGTCAACGTTATGCCACTGGCTCCAAACACGAGAACAGGGAAATCGCAAAAGCTCCTCTTTACGGCCACTAGATACATTATATTTCACAGCGTGAAATTGGCGAGTTGTCTCGTCAAACCGATTCTAAGAAAAACGGAATGAAGAAGAATACAGCGTACATGAATAGGTCTTCATCGGTCGACTTTAAGGGGTTATTAAAATAATTTGTAATCCAACGTTAGCTGATGATTAAATGTATTCATAATTCATTGTTATTGGATGTTTATAGTGCACATTTACAATTAGTATGTGGGCATTATATATATATATATATATATATATATATATAATATGGTCACATACTATACTATTTTAATATTCTATTCTATCTAAAGTAAAAATAAAGATAAAAAATTCAATATCAAGTTTATGTATTAAGAGATACTGTAGATACATTTTAATTCTGAATCTTTTAAATATTTCATTAAGTTTTACACTCAAGCAAAGGCTTGCACCTAAATGGATGTGATACTTCTCTAAGCATGAGGGTTTGCACGTCAAGGAATTTGATGCCTCTAACATCTACATATTTCAATGGAGATGATGAAGATATCCAATTGCTTTCATCCTCAACATGGAGTTGACACATGTCTATATATAAAGAGATTGTAATTCCATCATAAGGATCAAGTCTTTCAATGTTAAAACCTTTTATAAATTAAAAATACTAATGAGATGGTTTCCAACTCAAACAAATTGATCCCTCTTAACACATCATGGTTAAAACATTTCAATAGTATGTTAATCATAATATGATAAACATGTGTAAAATCCTAATCTGCTCAAGACACATGATATCTATCTATCTATCTATTTATATATAAAAGTTAATAAATTAATGAAATAATTTTTCATTATTTTTAAATAAAAATAACAAAACTAATCTTAATAAATAATAGACATTATATATATATATATATATATATATATATATATATATATATGATAAAATTTAATAAATTAATGAAATAATTCTTCATTATTTTTAAATAAAAATGAACAAAACTAATCTTAATAAATAATAATAATCATCCACTTCAATTCTTTAATATATATAAAACTAATTAAGTCGAAATGCGTATATCTATTGGAGATGGGTACAATTAATCAGCTTTTAATCTAAAATTCTAATATGATGGCTAACAATTGAAGATGAATGTGATTTACTCAGTTAACCTGTTTACTTTTTAACATTTACCTAATCATATTAAGAAATTACTGTGCCACCATATCATTGCCACGTTTAACTGATTAACCTTTAAAATTACCACATTTAAGATTAACTTTTAAATTTCCTCAATTCTAAGTGCGTTTCAACTGTGTGTTTCAACATTCACCAGCAACAACACCAACCCTATGTGCGTTTTGACGTTCACCAGCCACCAACCACTTTGCAACTGTTAGGCTGTGCTAATTATAATACATTGATCTTAACCACTCCAGTCGATATATATAATGCATTCCTGTGAAGCTGAATAAAATGTATTGTGCGGAAAACGTTGTAAGATAAAACGCATAATGTTGAACATGACATTGATTTTACTTTAGTTGAAAGTGAGACCTTCCAATTAGATTCCGTGTTCGGAAATGAAATGGTCAAAACAAAACCAGAATTGGGCATTAGAAAACACATGGATATGGCGTGTGTTGTGGAAGTGCCGTCAATCTCTGGAAGAAGAAGTTGTTGAGAAGCGTGCACCTTTTGTCTACTTTGTTGGCCAGTTAGTTATTGATGAAGCCCATTTTTATAAAATATATATTTAAGTCAAAATATTCCCAAACATTTTGTTTTCATAGCTTTTCCGTGTCATCGATATTCTCAAGCGAAACAAAGGTGATGAGAAAATAGTAACAATTGATATCATCATGTCTCACAAATCATGTTACTCCTCCACTATTACACGTTTTCTATTGTCTCCCATCTAAGAGATGAGGATTTAAAGTGAGTGTTTTATTAAATTAATATAATTTTTTAGTGATGTAGAATCAATTCCTTTTCCTTTACTTTAAAATTAAATTATATTTATATTTATTTAATTTATAACACATTTCTTTTATAACGCTACATGACCAAAAGGACCAAAGAGTAATCATGTCCACTAATAAAACCAAAATCCATACTGAAAATTTATTATCAATCACTTCGAACAGGGCTACTTTTAACCTGGCTTCGGTTGAATCCAAGCAGGAGTCCAAGTATAAGTATTCGAAGATGTATTCGATTGATGCCCAATACCGTTGTGTTATGACATGTTAGTTACCATATAAATATAAAAAATGGAATCTTTTGACTTAAACAAATGTGTATTATGATATGTGAGTCGCCACATAAATGTAAAAAATGTGAATGATGCAAATGTGTATTATGATATGTGAGTCGCCACATAAATGTAAAAAAGCCACATAAATGTAAAAAATGTGAATGATGTTATTTTATGACATATTATTTACCACATAAATATGAAAACCTAAATTCTTTTCTTTTGATTTACTAAAATGTGTAAAGTATTTTTATAATGGATTTAAAAATGGTATTAGGTCAATCCACAATCATGATTTGTTTTATAACATATTATTTACCACTTAAATAAATGTTTTTAGATATTTTTACAATAATTTTAAAATGATATTAGGTCAATTAACAATCATGATGTTATTTTATGACGTATTATTTTGATTTACTATTTTGATTTTGATAATGTTGTTTTATGACAAAATATTTTGATTTCCTAAAATGTTTAAGTTATTTTTATAATGGATTTAAATTGGTATTAGATCAATTCACAATCATGATTTAAAATGGTATTAAGTCAATTCACAATCATGATGTTGTTTTATGATATATTATTTACCATATAAATATCATATAAACATATTTATATGGTAACCTAAAATCTTTTGATTTACTAAAATGTTTAAGGTATTTTTATAATGGATTTAAAAATGGTATTAAATGAATTCACAATTATGATCTAAAATGGTATTAGGTCAATTCACAATTATGATGTTATTTTATGACATATTATTTACCATATAAATATGAAAATCTAAATTCTTTTGATTTACTAAAATGTGTAAAGTATTTTTATAATGGATTTAAAAATGGTATTAGGTCAATCCACAATCATGATTTGTTTTATAACATATTATTTATCACTTAAATAAATGTTTTGAGATATTTTTACAATAATTCTAAAATGATATTAGGTCAATTAACAATCATGATGTTATTTTATGATGTATTATCTTGATTTACTATTTTGATTTTGATGATGGTGTTTTATGACAAAGTATTTTGATTTACTAAAATGTCTAAGTTATTTTTATAATGGATTTAAATTGGTATTAGATCAATTCACAAGCATGATTTAAAATGGTATTAAGTCAATTCACAATCATGATGTTGTTTTATGATATATTATTTACCATATAAATATCATATAAACATATTTATGTGGTAACCTAAAATCTTTTGATTTACTAAAATGTTTAAGGTATTTTTATAATGGATTTAAAAATGGTATTAAATGAATTCACTATTATGATCTAAAATGGTATTAGGTCAATTCACAATTATAATGTTATTTTATGACATATTATTTACCATATAAATATGAAAACCTAAATTCTTTTGATTTACTAAAATGTGTAAAGTATTTTTATAATGGATTTAAAAATGGTATTAATTGAATCCATAATCATGATTTGTTTTATAACATATTATTTATCACTTAAATAAATGTTTTGAGATATTTTTACAATAATTCTAAAATGATATTAGGTCAATTAACAATCATGATGTTATTTTATGACGTATTATTTTGATTTACTATTTTGATTTTGATGATGTTGTTTTATGACAAAATATTTTGATTTACTAAAATGTTTAAGTTATTTTTATAATGGATTTAAATTGGTATTAGATCAATTCACAATCATGATTTAAAATGGTATTAAGTCAATTCACAATCATGATGTTGTTTTATGATATATTATTTACCATATAAATATCATATAAACATATTTATATGGTAACCTAAAATCTTTTCATTTACTAAAATGTTTAAGGTATTTTTATAATGGATTTAAAAATGGTATTAAATGAATTCACTATTATAATCTAAAATGGTATTAGGTCAATTCACAATTATGATGTTATTTTATGACATATTATTTATCATATAAATATGAAATCTTAAATTATTTTGATTTAAATTATTTTTATAACGGATTTAAAAATGGTATTAGGTCAATCCACAATCATGATTTGTTTTATAACATATTATTTACCATATAAATATGAAAACCTAAAATATCTTAATCTACTAAAATTGACAAGATATTTTTATAATGGATTTAAAAATAATATAAGAAGATGAAAAAATCTTCCTAAAAATAACTTTTACTTTGGTATATGTATGTGCGCGCTTAATACACCATATAATTTTTTTGGGAATAATTATAAAAATCAAAAGAATTTATATTTTGAAAGTATGATATCTATTCTAAAAAAATGTAAACAATAGTATTTATATAAAAATATTTAATATTTAAAATATGGAATTGGTTCTATAAACATTGATAGTTTCATTATAGATGTGTTTCAATACTATTTTTCATATTATTGAAATTATAGATGTTAAAGATTTTGAAGAAAACTATGAACACTATTTTTCACAATATAAGCCTCATGCTTATTATCTAAGATTAAAATTAAACTATCCACACCTACTAATACAGTAGCACAAACTTGCTCAAAAAAACTATATTTCACTAAAGTATGTGCAATATATATATATATATATATATAATACACATTTTTCACATGGATACACTACACAAGAAGAATACACTCCATAAGGACAAAGTATCAACAAATGTGATAAATTAAGGATGAGTTCTAGTGATTAAGAAAAAATTGAAGGGTGTGATGTATTGCACCATAAAAATTTATAGTTCAATACACAACAAGAGAGGAAAGTTTTTCCCAATGTGATAAAGGAAGGAGAGTCCCCTTTATCATAGAAATATTAATTTTGTGTGATAAATCATAAAGAAGTTTTTGGTGATGCAAGTAATAAGAAATGAATAAATAAAGTAAGAAAGGAAGAAAAATAGAAGAAAAGAAAGAAAAGAGAAATAGGAAGAAGGTAAATTAAAAAAAAAAAAAAAAAATCTAGAGTCACAAACTTATTGTTCCATAAAATGAGAAGAAAAATTAAAAATGAGATGGAATTTGAAAGATATGTTTGTGGTGAGGAGGCTTGCAAAAGTGTCAATGAGGGTCACTAGCCAATTCTACTCCAAATTCCATGAAAATTAGAGGTTTTTGAAGAATAATGTGGAATTCCTTTGCAAAGGACCTCCTCTAGATGGAATTTTTACAATGAATCCAAAAATAAAACATGAGGATACCTAATTGGGGTTTTGGCTAGATTCCAAGTGGTTTGGAATGGGAGTGCAGTCCTAGTTTTTCTCCATTTGGGAGATATAATTTTTTGCTAAAAAATTGGATATTGGAGGAAATGCAAAAAGGATAAAGTTGGAAAATCCATATTGATGTAGACTTTGAAGGGAGCACAAAATTACCAATCTGGAAGTTGTTTTTTACTCACAATTGAGAATACTATCATTGCTCAATAGAAAAAAATATGATGGTTCTTGTTGGATTTTCCTCCATCACTAGCAAAAATTAGCCTCAAAGCTAGTTTTTAACAATGAAAAGGACATAATTGAGTAGAAGGAAAAATTCAAAAACCCGTAATTTTTAGCTTAGAACCCATAATGAGGCACAAGTATAGTCGTTGGAAATCTAGTTTAGAGGAAATTACACATGAAGGCTCAAGCTAGTTTAGAGGAGATTACATATGAAGGCTCAGAATTCAGATTAGTAAATCATGGTTCATCATAAATTGAGATGAAGAAGGATATATATCCTAATTAATACAAAAATGATATGCATAATTTCTAATAGTAACTTTTGCATGCACAAGTTTTCAAAATTAAGGTTATAGGTATAACATGTTAGGTTTAAAAATGATCACTAGAGATATGGATGATGCAAAATGGTATTACATCTATGAATATGAAATCAAAGGTTTATATATCAACCTGATAAATGCAAAAATCAAGTCCAATGGACAAAGAAGTAAGGTGGAGCCTATTGAGCTGGTTAAAATAATGAAGAAATTGTAAAGGAAAGTGAAAATCTACAAAGTAGACAATGAAATGTTGATAAGAGCTTAAGATGAGAGTAATCAAGTTAATACTTAGATACTATATATTCTGAATAATTTGCAAAGACAAATCCATAAAGATTCTAACAAAAAACATGCAACCAATGTAAGACATGCAACATCATCCAAATCTCATGATAGGAGGGATCATCACTATGGATATAAGCACTTAATGAGTTCTAGTAGAGATCATCATTCACCAAAACATTCAACTAAAATACCACATGCATTTACATGATTAGAGAGTAGCCAAAGCATCTCCCTGTCAAACATTAGAGGAGGAGACCTGGGTCATATATTTTGCAAGGAGATCTTAGGAATCTCAAGCCACCATAATTTGATGGAGAATATAGGAAGGATGAATATGATGAAGCCTAGTTGTTGGGCATGAGAAAATATTTGCAGCTACATAACTATTCATCAAACTTGAAAGAAGGGATTGACATATATCATATTCAGGGGAAAGATTCCATGTGGTGGGACATGTTGAAATAGGTAAAACGTATTGATGAGAATATAATTTATTGAAATCAGTTTAATAAAAAAATTTGACAATGATATTTTTTAGAGAATTATTAGGACAATAATATGTAAAATTTCTTTGTACTCAAGCTTGGAAACATGGCTATTGAAGAGTATGAAAATATTTTTTTGGATATGTTGAGGTATCTATATTTCATAATGAATGGGGAGTTTAAAGAGTGTTCTATAATCATTCCATAAGGATAAAGTTCAATTTGATGAGCCCAATACCTTCGAGGAGGCCATAAGAAATGACAAATATTTGTATGAGTAGATTAAGGGAAGACTAGCCTTTCAAAAATCTTTGGATTATAAAAAGAAAAGAAAGATGGATCCAAGAAAGAAACGATTCAAGTTGTGGTTTTGATATTTATATTTGCATTAAATGATTTCTAAACTTATTTTGAACTTGTAATATAATAATACTAGGGACTATTAAGTATGTTTTGTTTACTAGATAATATACTTGATATTATGAAGGTTATGGATTTTTCTAGATGTAATACTACATGAGAAGATTATGAAGAGTTTTGTATGATCTATTCTAGATTGTGCCTAGAGTACTTGAATATTGCATTTTTGTTTATCTCAAATAAAAAGACATTTTTTCATGGATATATATATATATATATATATATATATATATATATATAGAGAGAGAGAGAGAGAGAGAGAGAGAGAGAGAGAGAGCTCAATTTCGAGTAGTGTGGCATATAAAAAAAATCATCATAATAATAATAATTATTAAACATGAGCATGTTCTTAAGATTTTGAATTTCACATCACCAAAATCCATGTATGTTCTATCCATACAAAATGTATGTAAATTATTTTTTACATTAGAAAATTACATTAAATATAAGTGTGTTCTCTATGTTGTTTACATTAGAAATTATAGTGAAGAGAAATGCACCCAATGCAGAATTTACACCAAATGCACAATAATAAAGAAATAGTATTGGTCTTCCACCCAATGCATAATCTAAAATAATTCCAAAGAAATTGGTGAAAAATATAGGGATTTCATTATAGGTTTCCTACAAATTCAATATATATATACTTTTTGTGTTTGGGGCCTTTACGTCATAGTTGCAGTGGGTCATAATAGTAACATGTTATCATATTAGTACAAACTGCATTGAACCAAGACAGAGGAAGTCCTAAGGATATCCTTGTCCTATGATTGGGGATTTTGTTACCATATTAATGTTTTGAGCATTAGGTATGCTTATCATAGCCATTTCCATGGTCATAAGAGGAAACTCACACCCTATTCCCTAAAGAAGGTTTGGACACATCTAAGGAAAATAACAACATATCAACCCACGACACATGACCTCTTACGTATCTTCTAGTCCTATAATAATAGTAATGATTCTCTTAGGGCCCTTGCATGGTCCATGATCCTTACTATGAACTATTGGGACTTTTGCCTCTGGCTCTTACTCCTAAATAGAGTCACCCATGGCACACAAATCACTAAATATATTCCTATACACCACTCATAAGTAAACATTTCCATCTATATGTCCTTTGTGGTGGTTTTGGACATCATGCATGCCTTGTGAGATATAAGAAAACTATTGTTGCACAAGTCCTTAGTTTTTTGCATTGAAAAATCCTCATGTGGAAATGATACCCGTCTACTCTATAATAAATGTCATTATTATGCATGCATACCATTTATAGGGTAATGATTCTCGCTATACTTCTTTTAGGGTAGTCATGGGACATGTTTGTGAAACATGATCCATAGAGGAGATTCTTAGGACCAATGTCTTTAATGTTTTGTCCTAAACAACAACCAAGACAATAAAATCCAACCTTTCTACACAAAATGCCAAACTCCTATCCATATGCTAATTAAAAGTGAAAGGTTATATCTTCACATGAACGCTATGGAGGATTGGGGTCTGATGTATGGTCTATGAATCATAGAAGAAAAAATTAAGCCATTTTCCCCTAATTTATGTATATAATTGATATCCTAGGACACAATACCTATTACTTCTTAGTATTTAGGTCCCTATTTTTTATACTTTTAAAGCATTAGTTAATCTACATGATCTATCTACATCAATAAAAAATATTCATATATTCAACTTGTAGGTGGAAAATTACTTTTATAAATCCGCTCTGTTAGCTTTGGGCCCTTTGCATGTCTTGTGATCCCTTTAAGAAATTATTTAATCATAAATGACTAGTTTTTCATTGTCAACAATAAATCTGCAAGTGAGATCCAAACATGGTCCATTGATTATTGAAATAATTCCCATATCTCACTTCCAACCTAAATATTCCATTTATATGTCCTTTGTGATGATATAGGGATATGTGCATGTCCTATGAGACCTAAAAGTAAATGTTAGTGAATATTTCATCATGATTTCACCTTGAACCATGCTCTAGGAAATATGACACATTTAAAATTTGAAAAACGTTGGAATTATGTCCATCTCCCACATATGCCAAAGATTTCCTCTATAGGATGTCTATGGTGGTTCGCAATTGCATGCATTTCCTATAGAATGTATATTTATATCCTTATAACAATATAAATATTATTTTACAAGGGCTCTACATTTTTTTGACGCCTTGTTATCATAGAATATATCACTTTTGAAAATCCTTCAAAAGATGTTAAACTTGCATAAGAATTGGAAGAAATTGCCACTCTCTCTTAGGCAAGTTGTTGGAGTAGATATGAAACACGGGTTATCAAATCAAATAACTTTGTGGTTGTATCAAAGATATAAACAAAAGTGGGTGAGAAACAAGAAACCCTAGTTCTCTAGTGATTAGTTTCCTTTAAATCTATCCTATTAAAAAATAGAAAAGGCATGCAAATAGAAAATATACTTGAATAACACAAGCTAGAATGAATGAAGATGATATATAATACGCAAATAACCAAAGGACAAAGTAAACAACACATGTGAAGAAACCAATGAAAACAAATGTCTCCTGGTGGTCTCTGCATGGGAGGGTTCTTCTTTCTCTCCTAGATGTATGGTAGCACTATCTAGATTCTCCTCTTGGCTAGAAGTACCTATGGTAAGATGAAGCTAAAATATCATTGAAAATTTCAGCAACATCTATGTACTTTCATGGAAAATATCTATGAAATGGTATGTCTCTCTTTATTTTATAGGAAAAGTAGTGGTTATCCTCGATATGGTCAAAATAATAAAATATTATATTTAACCAAATCAATGTCAACCACTAATTTGAATGTCTCATTTGATTTGAATAAAATAAAGAGGGGAAAAATCATAAACAAGGATTATGGATTAATTAAGTGAAATAACTTAGGAAAATAGGGTTTTCCAAAGTTATGTAAGGGAATAATGGTGTGAAATTGTGAAATAACTTAAGAGAAAGGTGTTTTCCTATGTTATGTAAGCGAATAATGGTGTTAAAGTGTGTATGACAACCAATACCTGGACTATTCTGGTGCATATCAGTAAGACTTAGCCTTTTAGTATAGGTTTTCCAATAAATGGTGACAAAACAAGTACTTCCATTAGGAAAATGATTTATAAGGATCCAAAACAATCGAGGATTCCATTAAAAGCTCAAGGGATCTTATAGAAAGCTAAAGGTAAGTCTATCGCCCCATATATTAGTCACTTAGTGAGATGGGCTAGGTCTAGAAGAAAAGCTAACTATATTAGTCACTTAGTGAGATAGGATAGGTCTAGAAGAAAATGTAAAGTTAGGATGCGTTTAAGGTAACTGTCGTGTGTCTCTATGTGAGAATTATTGCAATACATTGATTGACAAATACCAAGTCTAAGGAAAGAAGAATGATCCCTAGAGCACTAAGTATCAAAGAAAAATGGTTGTTGTAATAAAACTTGTGATATTGTGAGATACTACAAATAGAGAAAAATTCATCATCCATACCTGAATTTGATTGAACCAAATATGCCTTATTATGGGAGCCTTCCTTGTATTATTTTCTCCTATAACAATATTTCTTGAGATTCCTTGATTTAGTACAAAATTTTTAGCTTACTCTTCTTTTGCTTTGACTTGGATTGGTAAATACCACATCCCTCCTTCTTTAGATCCATTTCTAGCCACCATTGATTCAGGTGTGGAGATTATCTAATAAAAGTCACTAAATGATCCCAAGACTCAAACACAACAACATTATTTCCTTATCTTCCTCATCTATTTTTACATCCATACTAGTTAAGTAACATAAAAAAATATTAAATAGATTTAAATGAGCAATAAATTTGGTACCATATTTCATCAATAAACTATATAGTTTCCCCTTCAAGTAGATTTGGTTCGTAAATGATTTTTTCATGTAAATGATTTGTATTTTGCTCCATAATTCTGTTATTGTCTCCTCCGTGATGATATTAAATTGAATTTCAGAATTTCATCTACCAGACACAAACATTTGGTACTATGATCTCTCAAATATAGATCTTCCCAACCCTCATTTGTCATCCTGCCAGTTCCTTTGTCTTTCCCATCAATGCTTTGAACAATCTTCATTGCACCAACAAATCTTGTAGCTTTAGCTTTCCCATCAATGCTTTGAGAAATCATCATTGCACCAACAAATCCTGTAGATTTACCTTCCACAACTTGAGGCTACTTTTTTCCATTAAAATTCGATTCCACCTCGAACTTAGAACTCGATAATTTCACCATTCTACGCACAGGATCCCTCCAAATTGGAACTAAAATAAATTTCTTAAATCTAGAAAAAGTAAAGTATAGCTCCACCAGAGTAGGGTTTCCATGTACACGGCCTCCTTCACACAACTCACAAAGAAGGGGGTTTTAACTACCTCTGCACATCCACAAAATTCATGAAACTGTAAATGGTCTCAGCTCTTCCTCCATCATGGACAAAGTTCCTAGACAGTTCCCTTGACAACTCTTCTCTGTACATGAATGACCGATGACTAGATTGCTTCCTTCCCTGTGCACAAATTACCAGTGACCAGATTGCTTCATCTTTGTCGACGAATTACCAGCAACTAGATCACTTGCTGGAAAAAAATTCACAAGAAGTAACAATAGACAAGATACAAAAAGTTACAACAATTAATCTCACGAAGAAGTACAATAAAAATACAGAATTGCAATCTCAAAAGACACATCCACAAGATGAGGCAATGGAATCATGGAATCAATATTCTTATTGCTCAATTTTGGAGATTACACAATGACCCAATAGCATGTTTACAACTCTGTTCACAATTGTAAAATATAATGTAACCTCAACAGGCTGACTATACACTGCCAGCTGTCCTAGCCAGCTATACTTTCTATTCTTTTTTTCCTTGACCCTATTTAGCTCAGCTATTTCCCTTTGCATAATAACTTCTTCATGATCTTCTTCATGTACTCGTTTTGTACTCTTCTTCATAAATTCTAATATACTGTTTTATGTTCTATTCTTTTCTCTCTGCATTTCTTTCTTCAAAATTTATCATGGTATCAGAGCTACAGAAGTAAGCCTCTTCACACAGGCTGGAGAGAAACACGATCCTCAAATAGCGCAGAGCTTACACGGATCTTGAGAGAATTCGACACAGACTATTCACAAGGCTTGGAGAGTTGTCCGTCATACTCTTGAAAGATCCTTGCAGGAAACTTCCAGGATGAAGTAGACCATCCTACACTCAAAATATCAACGTAAGAAGCTCACGCACCAAAGAAGAGCGTACAACGCTCAAAAGATTGAGGAAGAAGAGAGTTCAGAAGAAGAAACTTTAAAGATTCTTGTACAATTTCCAAGAATCATCAAAGAATTCATGAAGAAGAGCTTCGGAAGGCAGAAACGTTGAAGATTTCATGGAATTCATTCAAATTTGTGAAAGATTTCTACAGAAGGAAGCATCATTTAAATCATTTTAGAAATCGCTCAAATCTGTTAAAGATTGTAGCAGACAACGCCAAGCTTCAAAGAATCTGTGTATTTATTTCAAATCTTTGAAAGATTCACGAATATTTCTTCCACAAGAGAAAAGAACACATCTCATGTGCAAAGAATATCCACTGAGGCCATAAGATTCATCCTGCGAATAGATCCGAGGTGGAAATCTAGTTCAGAAGGGACGAGGAGAGTGCAGAAAAGGCGAAATAATTTCAGTCGTTTAGATCTTCTACAGAGGACCGACAACCATTGTTTCAGTGAGAAAGTGCACAAGGTTTAGTCCTCTGGAGTGCAGAGGAGAAATTTTGACTTGTGAAGTCATGAAATCCTGAAATCATCTAGACCGTCCATCAAGAGACACATGGCGAGATTTCAGCATTTCGCTGACTCGCAAGGTGTAAGGGTCAGAAGACTATCATGAGAATTCGTAAATCATGAAATCCCGAGTCAGTCTAGATAGTTGGATCGTGAAATATCGTGAGCCATCGATCTTTTCCCATCACAAAATCGGGGATCGGGAGTTGGACGAGTGAAGGATACTACTCTCCAAAACCCCGATATGCAAAATTATGACATCACAAATCGCGAAATCCCGAGAGGATTGTGAGTCGTCCATCTCAGAGGATAGGTGGTAGCAGATCCAAGTGCCATCATTTTGACATTTCGGAGTTCGGGATATCGAAGGTCTTGTTGACGAAAGGTCATGACAATCCACGGTGAAAGTCCGGAAATCCCGAAAAGATCACAGCCGTCCACTCGTTCGGACACGTGGCGGAGATCGAGGAAACCATCGACTCTTGGCTACCGGGGTTTCAAGTTGATAGAGGATTTGGAGTCGCAAGTCGCGAAATCGTGAAACGACGAGGACTATCCATCTTGAGGGGACATGTGGCAACAATCTAGGACTTCGGGGAAAGTCCCAAAAGGAAAGGGCCATCGGCATATCCGGATTCGGCGTTTCGCGAATCCTAAGGACAAGAAGCACGAGCATTTCTGCATTGCGAAGTTCGAAATCCCAAAAGGAGGAAAAGCTCCGTTATGGGGCCCAACTGACGTCATCTCGTCAAAACGAGGGATCGAGAATCTCCACGGTGAAACCCTCGAAGAAGACTTGAGTCGTCCATCTGTTGGGACATGTGGCAGAAATCAAGGCCTTAAAAAAAATCCCGATACGAGAGTCCATCGGCATTACGGGATTCAGAAAATTGTGAATCATAAATATGAGATGACCAGAGCATTTGAAGTCTCGAAATCGCGAGAAGAGATCAGGACCATCCATCATAGGAGGATGCATGGAGGAGATCAAAGCATTCAGTAAATTTCCCGAAAGGAAAAGTCATCTATCGGGATATCAGGGTTGGAGAGATTGGGGATTCAAGAGGACAATGAACCGGAAAATCCTGTAGCGCTTTAACCTTTAGGCGTGTGGTCACATTATTCGAAGACTAAGGGCCAATTCAAGGCCGATAAGCTCTCATCGACAATCGGCGTTTCAGTAATCGAAAGTTGGAGAGTTCAAAGGTCTCGTCTAACGGAGTTTTGAAATCACTGCAAGAAAGCAACAGACCTAGTTTTACGCATGGGAGACAGGTAAATACGATTTTTTACTTTCTGTTTTTTTCAAATAAAAAAAAAAAACATGGCAACGTCTAGCAATTTAGGACCAACTCAGGGTCCGATTCTTCTTGGAAAGAACTATGAGTTCTAGTCTCTTCGGATGAGATCCTTCTTGCAAGCACAAGAGTGTTGGGATCTAGTGGATCTTGGCTATGTGGAACCAGATCCAACAACCCTTTCTGCTATGACAAATCCGCAGAGAATTGCTCAGGCAACACAGAGGAACAAAGAAAATAAAGATAAATTTTGGATTCAAAATTCTGTGGATGATTCCATTTTTTCAAAAATCACAGGCGTTGGTACTTCAAAACAGGCCTGGGACATCCTTAAATCTTTCTACCAAGGAAATGACAGGGTCAAAACAATTAAACTGCAAACCTTGAGAACGCAATTCGAGACTCTAAGGATGTCAGAGTCCAAAAATGTGGACCAGTTCATGACCAGAGTCATGGGCATCATGAACCAGATCAGATTGATTGGTGAAACCATCACTGATCAACGCATTGTTGAGAAAGTCCTCAGAAGTTTACCCAAGAAATTTGAAATGGTTGTAACAACAATCCTTGAATCCAAGGATCTGTCATGTTTTTCAACAAATGAACTAATTGGTTCTCTGGTGACACATGAGACCAGACTACATCTCACAGATGAGTCAATCTCCAATGCTTTCAAAACTCAATTCTCCTTTAGGAGAGGGAGAGGCAGAGGAAGAAGCAGAGGTCACCAAGGAAGAGGGAGCAATCAAAGTAACCCTCACTCCAGTGGAGGTAATAGACAACAATATCCAAATCAAAATTTCCAAGGCCAAAAACATCAGCAACAAAATCAACATCAGAATTTCCAGCCTCAAAGAGGCAAAGGGAAGAAGATCAAATGAAAAAACAATCATACAATGCTATTACTACAAAAAGTATGGGCACTATGAATCTGAATGCAATAAGAAGCAAACAGATCAACTCTCAGGCAGAGCACATGTGTCAAATCACACGGGAGAAAACTCAGGAGGGATCTTTCTTTTGTGCCACAAGAATGAGCAACAACCCAAAGATCTCTGGTTGCTGGATAGTGGATGAAACAATCACATGACAGGTAACAAAGAATTACTTTCATGCATTGATTCTTCAATCTCATCTGATATTACACTTGGAAATGATTACTTAGTCAAAGTTCAAGGAAAAGGAACTGTTCCTATTCTTACTAAACAGAATGTAAAGAAAGACATAAACAATGTCTATCATGTTCTAGATCTGAAACATAATTTGGTAAGTGTAGGTCAACTCATTGAACATGGTTATAAGGTTCTTTTTGAGGGAGCATCTTGCAAGATATATGACAAAATCCCAAGCATAAAATTGATTTATGAAATCCATATGACTCCAAATAGGATGTTTCCCCTTACCCTCATAACTGCAAATTTGAGTCAACCATATGCACAAAGTGCATCAACCTTGAATGAAACTATGGTTTGGCATACAAGATTTGGACATATACCATTTCAAATTCTAAGTCTTCTTCATAAGCACTCCATGGTCAAAGGTCTTCCTATCTTTAAAGAGAAAATTCCCCCATGTAAGTCTTGCATACGTGGAAAACATAAGAGAACTAGTTTTCCACAGTCTTCGAATCAAGCCAAACAACATCTTGAACTTGTTCACACTGACCTATGTGGACCAATGCAAACAGATTCAATAGGTGGTATCTTTTACTTTCTAATGTTTATTGATGATTTCAGCAGAAAAATATGGATCTATTTTCTCAGACACAAGTCTGATACTTTTGCAAAATTCAAAGAATTCAAGGCAGAAGCTGAAAAATAGAGTGGCAAATACATCAAAGTACTCAGGTCAAATGGAGGAGGAGAATTCAACTCCAGAGAATTTGCAAATTTCTGCAAATCACAAGGCATTATCACGCAAACAACAACCAGATATACTCCACAATAGAATGGAGCAGCTGAAAGGAAAAATCAGACAATAATGAATATGGCAAGAACACTTCTTAAAGAGAAAAGTTTGTCAAATACTTTTTGGGCTGAAATAGTAGCATGCTTAGTTTATCTCCTGAATAGATCTCCAACCACCAAACTAAAGCTAAAAGTCCCTCAAGAAGGATGGAGTGGGACAAAGCTCAATGTTTCACATCTAAGGACATTGGGATGCATGGCATACGCTCACATAACTTCCAAATTAAGGAAGAAACTTGATGAAAGAAGTGAGAAATACATTTTCACTGGATATAGTGAAACATCTAAAGCTTACAGGATTTACAATCCAATCACCAAGAAACTAATTCTCAACAGAGATGTACAATTTTTGGAAAATCAATTCTGGAATGATTCAGAAAATCAACAAATGGACAGTCAAAATCCATTGCTGCCAAGTTCTGAAAACACAGAAAATTCAGGACAGCAAGTACCTCAAACTATTCTTCCAAGATTGCAAGTACAAAGACAACCTGAAAATTCTCAGAATAACTCAACTTCTAGCAGAGAATCATTCTCTGAACCACAAAATCAGAGAACTCGAAGTTTGAGAGAAATCCATCAACAGTTGGATGACTTTGAACAACACAACATTTTTGCTTTAATGTCATGTCAACCTACATCCTTTAAGGAAGCAGCTAAGGAGCCACATTGGGTTCAAGCCATTAACCAAGAATTGACTCCATTGAGAAGAACAAGACATGGGATCTTGTTGATTTTCCAAGACACAAGAAGAGTATTGGTGTCAAGTGGGTTTACAAAACTAAACTCAATGAAAAAGGGCAGATCGAAAAACACAAAGAAAGACTTGTTGCCAAAGGATTCTCACAAGAACCTGGTACTGATTATGGTGAAAATTTTTCTCCAGTGGCAAGATTAGACACTGTAAGGACTCTATTGGCCATAGCATCCCAACACAAATGGCAAGTATACCAGATGGATGTCAAGTCAACATTCCTGAATGGTTTCTTAGAAGAAGAAGTTTATGTCGATCAACCACCTGGATTTGAATTCCAAGAGCACCCAGCCAAAGTATATCGGTTGAAGAAAGCCTTCTATGGATTAAAGCAAGCTCCAAGAGATTGGTACAACAGAATTGACACTTATCTGATCAAAAGTGGTTTCAACAAAAGCCAAAATGAGCCAACTCTTTACACCAAAACATATCAGCATGGTAAAATTTTGATTGTATGTTTATATGTCGATGACATGATCTATACGGGAAATCTTGAGTTAACAGATTTTAAACATGCCATGAAATCTGAGTTTGAGATGACAGATCTTGGCATAATGAAATATTTTTTAGGGATTGAGGTTCATCAATCATCCAAAGGCATTTTTGTCTGTCAGAAAAAGTATGCAGCAGACGTCATCAAAAGATTTCGCATGGAAGGATGCAATCCAGCAGAAACCCTTATACCCCTAGGCACAAAATTGAGCAAGAAAGATGAAGTTCCTACAGTGGACTCTACCCTGTACAAACGTTTAGTAGGAAGTTTGTTGTATCTTATAGAAACTAGGCCTAACATTATGTATGCAGCCAGCCTTGTTTCCAGATTCATGGAATTCCCCAAAGATTCTCATTGGAAAATGGCGAAATGAATTCTGAGATATGTTGCAGGAACTCTCAATTTCGGCTTATGGTACACTAAATCTGATAGTAATCAACTTTCTGGTTACACAGACAGTGATTTTGCAGGCAGCCTAGATGACAGGAAAAAAACATCTGGACATGTTTTTCAACTGGGCATGAACCTAATCTCATGGGCATCAAAGAAGCAGCCAATTGTTTCAATCTCTTCTGCAGAGGCAGAGTATGTCGTTGCTACCTCAGCTTCTTATCAAGTTGTGTGGCTGAGAAGAATATTGAAAGATATGTCACATACATAAAATGATCCAACTCCTATCTTTTGTGATAATACTTCAGCAATTGCATTATCCAAAAATCATGTGTTTCACGAGAAAAGCAAACACATTGAAACTTGTTTTCATTTCATACACGAGCTAGTCAATAATGGTGATATTGTACTACAATTCTGTGGTTCTCGAGATCATCTTGTTGATATCTTCACAAAGCCACTAGGAAAATCTGTTTTTGATTTTCAAAGACAGCACTTAGGCATAATCAGTGATGATGATTGTAACTGTTGAGTTTAAGAGGGAGTGTTAAATATAATGTAACTTCAACAGGCTGACTATACATTGCCAGCTGTCTTAGCCCGTTGTACTTTCTATTCTTGTTTTGCTTGAGCCTATTTAGCTCAGCTATTTCCCTTTGCATAATAACTTCTTCATGATCTTTTTCATGTACTCGTTTTGTACTCTTCTTCATAAATTCTAATATACTGTTTTCTGTTCTATTCTTTTCTCTCTGCATTTCTTGCTTCACAATTTATCAACAATGACCCAATAATACAATAATAGGTTTAAAACTCCGTTCACACTTTTTTGGGTTTGCCTCTACATGTTTATCGTAGCTTTCATTGTCTTGAATGAACTGCAGGATCGCCTGATTCAAATTGACTTGACTGTGAACTAGTTGAACTTAGCATAGATATTTTTAAGTTAAGTTGTTGTCACAGGTCAACTCCATATTAGAGCATTGAAGTAACTACACATCTCATGTATTTATCAATGGAATAATATATTTTTAACTTTCAAGATATAGAATTATTGAAGGAATTTGGTGAGTGAAATACAAATCTAAGACATAAAATAGTCTCCTATATAAAATAAATTTCCAAAAGTTTCTGATCAATAACATATAATTCTAGCTCTCTAAAATAAGAAAATTCTTAAATGAACAAATATTGAAAGTTAACAATTCTATATGACATTGTCTAAACTTCTTAAGTTTTGGCATATTTCAGTATATTTCACCTGAATCTAGTGATATAAATCTGGGTAAAATTGCATTTTTTTATTGTTTAAATAACATTTCTGAATGCATAAATAAATTCAGAATTGTGAAAAACCTCACTAAAATTATACTAACTTGCCTACTCAAATGTAGAAATGCAACAATTTCTGACATGACCTGTAAAATTTATTGAACATGCATTGCGAGCTCACTGTCATGATATTGTAATCGGAATTGCCAAAAGTAAAAGTTTTTTTCTCGCTTTCTAATATTCTTTGATTCAAAGGCAGTTTCTCGAGCGTTTCTTTCTTCTTGTTCCTTAATTGGAAGGGAGATTCTTGACTGTTTCTTTCTCCTTGTCATTTTCACAACGACCAGAATTATTGATGACGATACTCGTAATCGTGAATGTTTCATTACGTGGAACTAATCATCATTTTTTTTTGTTCCTTCGTTTCACGATTTGCAATTTGCAATATTTCTGTTCTGTTCACCGACGTTGTAAGAAATACAACAGAGTTATCCGTTAGGGAAATCATAATCATGAATGTTATTATTTGGAAAAGTTATAATGACGATTTTTCTTTATTATTGTTTTAGACGTTTGTTAGCATTATGTTTAGAGTGTTGTATGGTATAGAGTAGATTACTATGTGATATAATTGATTTCGAGAATTTTATATGCAATTTTTATAGTTTTTGTTTTTTCAATTTAAAAATAATATATTTTGATATTTTTCTTGGGTTAAATAAGGTAATAGTGTAATTGTTTTATTTTTTATTTTTTTATGGATGATATTTTTTGTTTAATTTTGTTAGAAATTTTGTGTAAATTTGTTGAATTAAGTTAATTTTGTATAATCCAAGTGTTATAGGGAATTTTCATTATTTTAAATTCAAAAATAAATGATAAACAACAAAAAAAAAATTATAACTTTATTGTAATTTATGTCATGACATTCCATCAAAAAAAAAAAAAAATGTAAAACAATTAAACAACTCCATAAAAATTTAGAGTTTATTTCTCTTTGAAGAACAATCACATTAACATTTTCTTCCTTTAGAATGTTGTTCTAATAAAGAACTGAAATGGAAACGAGCCTGCATCCACTCAAAGGTGTCTAAGAAAGACGAGCTTTCAATTCCTTCAATACTAACCTTCCAATACCAAATCCTCCTTTAATGGTTGGGCTAACGGGTTAGTGAGACACCGCTTTCAAAGGCATGAAAATGGGTTTTGTCGCCACTTTAGCCCCTTGAAGATCCAATCACATGCATTTGTGATACTAGAGTTCCATTAGGCAACCTCTGCTTCCTTGCTTTCTTAATGGTGAACAACTCATAAGGCAACTAAGAACAAAACTAGATGATAAGGATATAAATATATTTTAATAAATCTGTAAAACTTATATATGTAGTTTTTAATTTTAATATTTATATATTTTATTAAATTTTAAGTCATGAATTATATATATATATATGGGTGTAGTAATGGTTAGATTATATATATATATATATATATATATATATATATATATATATATATATATATATATATATATATATATGTGTGTGTATGGGGTGTAGTATTGGTTAGATTATTTTTGTTTTATATATATGGGGTGTAATAATGGTTAGATTATTTTTGCTATGTTTAAATGGTCATTAAAAACATTTACAATTCATTGTTATTGGACATTTCCTTGTTATTGGATAACTATATTTTATATTTATTATTTGTATGTGGGAATTGTGGTCCCATGTTTTAAAGGTTTGTTGGTAGTTAATATATATATTTTTTATTGTAGCATAATAGTATATGGTTTTTTTTCATTTGTAAATATCATGTTAACTATTTTTAATTTTATTTCTTAATTTGTTTGGGTATAAAAAATATTTATTATATTATTTTGTTAGATTTTTTAAAAAGCTTTTTTCAAAACTTATTGTGTGAAAAGATGCATTTTATATTTAAAGGAGACATGGAATTTCTTCCACTCTCAACCTCTAGTTACACGTAATATTTAAAAAAATACTAGTGTAAAAATGTTCTTTCTACATTATGAGGGATATGTGTAAAATCCTTATGAGCTCAACACTTGCATGATCAAAGTATATATATATATATATATATATATATATATATATATATATATATATCCTAAATAAATTATTTTTTTGTCTTTTATTATTATTTTAATGCATTATGTTACATGAACGTCTCCCTCCATACTATATATAACGACCCCAATCGTTACGACAACAAGCGAAGTAGAAAGTACAATTTTTTTTATTTTTTTTTTTGGTAGGAAGGAAACAATGAAAAACAGTTGAACCACACGGCCTGGCAAAGAACACAAGTACACAAATCAGGCAACAGACAACTAAGACTCCACACGCTAGCACAAGAGAAACTGGACAAAACATGCGTAATTCGACAGACAGAGAGAAATGACTACCTGCCCGACACAAACATGACAACGCCTACAAGCTAAAGGACAATATCCACAATCCCGAAAAAACTGCCTCGACGACCAACAACTAGAACCTCTATGGTGTGCAACCAAACACATGAAGGCGTTACAATCCAAAATCCAAAAACAACTACCACGAATAACACCCATAATGGGTAGTACAGACCCCGGCCAAGTTATCCTTCACCTCTATCCCTTAGGGTGCACAATGATCCCCTCATCATGAATCATGCTATCCCTAGATGATAAGCGCGACAATAACCCTGGCGCTACATAACATATCTGGGCCTAGGACTCTAGATGAATCCAACTCGCTAGGAGTTGAGTTACTCACAAGACGACTACACCCACACCCCAAGCAACATGTCGACAATATGTAAGATGACGTCATTCGAAGAAAAAGAACAAGCTAGTACACGACTTTGCCAACAACCAAACCATTAATCAAGTCTAAATTAGCCAATAATTACAATCTAATTTAACATTAATTACAAGTCTAAATTAAAAATTAGTCAATAATTTACAAATCTAATTTAACCTTAAATACAAATCTAATTTAACAATTCTAAATTACAAATTAGATAATAATTACAATTTAATTTAACATTAAATACAAATCTAATTTAGCAAGTCTAAATTACAATTAGTCAATAATTACAAATCTAAATTAGCAAGTCTAATTTAATCAATAGTTACAAATCTAATTTAGGAGTTACCAATATATAACAATATTAACAATATCAATGTATAATGCTATAATTATAACACTATTAACAATATTTATTTCCAACACATTGTCTAGCAACATTATCAGTGTTAAAGTATAACAAGTTGTCTATTAAACATTAACGTTGTTGAGTAATAACAAATTTAACATTAAACAAAAATCGTTGTTCATTAAAACCCCACTTCCTTTCTAATAAAGGCATGAATCTTTGCCCAATGAATACAATAGGATAATGAATCAATCATTGACAAAAGAACCAGTTAAAAGGAATTGTGGTCATAAAGTGTGGCTGTCAGACAATAAATCCCTACCCCTCAGGGACTTGCTACCCGTTACTAATTAGCTTCATAAAAATGGCTATTTAAAATCAACTATTAAAGAGAATTTAATGCTGAGAAGTATGGATGTTTCCCAACCAAAATTCGCACAGTAAAAATGCATAAATGTTAACCAATACACACCATTACACTGTACCTATGCTCACCATTACACCACTTATAAATAATGCATACACTATACATTAACATTATAAATTTGATTGTAATTTATCAGCTACCATTGACTATACTTCGCTATTGGAGAATGTTATCTTATAATAAAAGAATAAAAAGGGTGGTTGTCATTAATTTCGTGGGTCCTTAACCGTTGTTTCTAAAGGATTAATATTTAAGAGGATATTAACAAAGAGTTATTAAAAATCACTAACAATAATCATGGTAAAACTCATTCGAAAGCATAAGTAAAACACAACGTATTGCATGGGTAAAACGCATTGCATGATCCCATTCCTTACATATTCCATTTCTCATTAAATTCTTATTTAAAGCTCAGTCCAGAAAGTCGGGCGTTATCCTAAAATTGTTGGGTTTAACATCACTGAGTGTTATCATAAATTGATAAATGAGTTTATAAAAATAACTCTCATTTTTATTAATATCGTTGAGTGTTATCATCACTTAAATAATGCACTGAGTTTTATGAACATCGCTGAGTGTTATCACTGAGTTTTATTGATAAAATATAAAAATATCGTTGATTTTTATGAATATCGCAGATAATTATAAAAATATAAGAATATCACTAAGTTTAGAAAAATAACACGGAGTTTTATGAATATCGTTGATGTTATCATCAATTAATAAAAACGCCGAGGTTAATCCCAATCGCAGGGTTTCATCAATGAATTTTTGCAGAGTTTTAACATCAAGGCGCTGAGGTTTATCAATGAAAATCTGAGTCAATAAAAGTAACGAAATCACGTTGTGTAAATCAAGAAGACTCATACTAAAAAACAGGTAAGTTCTTAGTGGGAGAAGCATGTGACTTTGCGGTTAAGAGACAGGTAATTTTGTCTTCAATCTGTTAGTTTGTAGAGAGAAATTACAGTATCAATCATAGTAGAATAGTTTTCTAGGTATCATAAAATACTGAGTTTGAACATAAGGATGCCACTGAGTTAAGTCGCCATCAATGTAATATATATTACAGAAAAAAAAAACAAGTCAGAAGTAAGAAAAACATAGAGCAATTCACCTTAAAATATATCAAAATGCATAGGGAAAATTCGCTAGGAATGTAAGTTATATTGCAGAGGAAAAACGCAAGCCAGAGGTATGAAAACACAAGTATAAAGTAAAATTCAGAATGCAGAGTAAAAAGAATTAAAACATAGTCAAGTGTGGCGAAGGCAGAGTAAACTTCGTCATCCAAGGTAATAAATCAAGGAGTTAATTAGAAGACCAGATGCATAGAAAAAAAACCCCACATAGAAAATTCCATAGGAAATGTATTAATGCAGAGACCAAAACATAGAGGATCATAAGTGGTTCGCTGAGGGAAAGGATAAACAATCGTAGAGGTAATCAATCGTAATAAGGCGCAAGATGATCAATCAACCAGGAATAATTAACAAGAGTAGATAGTTGGTCAAACATCCTTCGCTCATCATTCACGCAGAGAAAATTAGGGAATTATGATCTATAGCTCTAATAACATCGAAGTGATGACCAACGATCTGGCTCCTAGCCGACTACTCAGGCATGGACTGATGATCTAGGGATGAGGACGAAATATAAAGCACATACTCTTCAAATAATCAATAAAACAAACATAATAGTCTTAGCAATCAGGGATCGGTGGCCAAGGATCTCAAATCTATGTAGTGAGCGTAAAGCTATGGTGAATTTAAGTTCTCGATTAAAATTCTAAGTAAAAAAAATTATTTACACAATTATAAGTACAGAAATGAAAGCGCAAGATCAATATTAATCTACTATTCAAAATAAAAACATGTGTATCATAGCCAAAGTCGATCGCTCTGATTCGTTGTCCCGCGCACTCCATCCCTCTCCCACTTGTCGACTGATTCGGATTATCTTCGACACGAAATGAGAGCGGAGATATAATAAAGAAATGCATAGAGATATTGCATATATTCAATAATATAACAGAAATGTATCAGAGATGCAACCATAAACACAGATATACAGTAATACATGATTTCTATTAATCAGAGAAATGTACAGAG
>ML777045.1:789118-813647 GCA_009831015.1 Picea engelmannii
CGATTATATATATATATATATATATATATATATATATATATATAATTTTACCACAAGTATCACTTAGACCTAGATTTTATTTTCCTAGGCTGGGCGACATTTTATTAGGGAAATTGTTTTAAATCTTTCTTATCACATTATTAGTTCTAAGACCATCTAGTTTTATTCACTTATTAGTTAACAATGCGGCATGCCCTTCAGGATGCACTACGTGCTCCAAGGGTGCCACTCACCTCTTTACTAACTTGGTAGACATCAAAAACCCTGGAGTAAATACTCTGCCAAGTGATATTGAGGGAGACTAAGGGCCTCTAAGGAATAAGTCCCCTGCCTTATTGAGCGCCCCTTAGACTCATCGTGAGCAACTGTCGCAGTCTGGCCTCATGACATCGTGGGTCTTCTCGAACTAGGTAATCGTTAACCTACAGTTTGAGCCCCGACCAGTGTGCTAGTAGGCTGTGGTAAGGCTTTTGTCCACACTTCTCCCTCAACGTCTCTTGTAGTCATGCATGACCCCTTTACTGCACATGTGAGTCTAGTCAGCAAGCTATCGTCTGCCTTCATCATTAATTAATCATGTCAGAAATAAAATCATTCATCATAGCATCTAATCAGATGCGCATGTGTCATATCAACAATAATAAAAACCCAATAGTCCACTCTTTGACTAGATCTGGAGTCCAAGGATTCTCGTCAATGGCTTTGCATCGTCGAGGTCCAAATTCATGCACACTCAGGAGAACCGAGTCAATAGTACATGTATATATCAATACAACAAAATAACATGTCATCATCTCCATAATGCCTCATAATCATAATCAAATGCCCAATAGTATAATAATCTGGATCACTTTCAAGCAAGTGTTCTCAAAGAATAAGTTCGCTCGGTGTGCGGAAGAGTGCAATGTTACAATGGTTAAAAGATTTCAATGTTGTATTGTTCATAGTATGAGGGAGATGTGTAAAATTCTTATGAGCTCAACACTTGCATAATCAAATTCATTCATAGTATATATATATATATATATATATATATATATATATATATATATATATATATTGATCCTAAATAAATTATTTTTTCGTCCTTTATTATTATTTTAATGCTTTATGTTACATGAACGTCTCCCTCCATACTAGGTTGTAGAGGGTCTCTCAACTTAATAAAAATGTAATTCCATTATTATTTCAATCAATTTTATAATATGTAAATGTAATATTAGGTATTAGATTATTATATATTTACACTAAATCTTATCTTTGTATATATTAATTCATAAAAATTAAATAGATTTAACAATGGTTTTTCCCCTCTTTCCAAATATAAAAATAAAAGGAAAAAACTATAAAAATAATAAAACAATTCTTCACTATTTTTTAAGTAAAAATAACAAAATTAATCTTAATAAATAATAACTATCATCCACTTCTATATATATCACTCTGAATAAAATATATTGTGAAAATAAACTTGGTAAAACAAAACACGCATATAATGTTATAATCTTCAACATGGCATTGATTTTCCTTTAGTTGAATGTGAGACCTTCCCATTAGAATCTGTGTTTGGAAATGAAATGGTCAAAACGAAACCAGAATTGGGCATTATCAAACACATGGATATGGTGTGTGTTGTGGAAGTGTCATCTATCCATGTGTTTCCAATTTTCCCCTTGTTTTCTTCGATGATGAACTTGTTGAGAAGCGTGCACCTTTCTGTCTACTTTGTTGGCCAGTTATTGGTGAAGCCCATTCATATAAAATATATAAGCCAAAATATTCTCAAATATTTTGTTTTCATAGCTTTTCCATTTAAGCCTAGAGGGGCTCCCTTAGTGCAAGATATTAGATATTATTTTGGGATTAACTGCATAGTGTAAGTCATTAATCTATGACCCATATCCATGAGTATTAGTCGCACCTGACCAATAATTCTCATGATTTGAATAATGCACTTAGCACTCAATGCATCAGGTGATGCTCACAGGGGTGAAGAAATGGAATTGAAACCAACGAAATGAATCGCATATCATCAATCATCACTTATGGGGCTTGCACCCGGTAACCAGGACTTCCCAGGTGGTCACCCATCCCAAGATGCCTCTGGCTCAAGCGCGCTTAACTGTGTAGTTTTCCCCACAACCAAACCCACTTAGCTTGCTACCCCATTTGCAAAACCTTAGCAAGTATTGTGCCTTATGAACTACTCAGATAGAGCTCCCTTCACTCTTATTATTTAAGCATAGAGGGGCTTCTGCAGTGCAAGCTATTAGATATTATTTTTGGGATTAACTAAGTAGTGTAAGTCATTAATCTATGACCCATATCCATGAGTATTAGTTGCAACTCACTAATAATTTTCATGATTTGAATAGTCCACTTAGCACTCATTGCATCGGTTGATGATCATGGGGGTGAAGAAATAGGATTGAAACCAACGAAATGAATCACATATCATCAATCATCACTTCCAATACTTGCACCCAGTAACGATGAATTCCCAGGTGGTCATCCATCCCAAGATGCCTCTGGCTGAAGCATGCTTAACTGTGGAGTTTTTCCCACTATCAAGCCCACTTATATTCCTGCCCCATTTGCAAAACCTTAGCAAGTATTGTGCCTTATGAACTACTCAGTTAGAGCTCCCTTCACTCTTATTATTTAAGCATAGAGGGGCTTCCGCAGTGTAGTTAGAGCTCCCTTCACTCTTATTATTTAAGCATAGAGGGGCTTCCGCAGTGCAAGATATTAGATATTATTTTTGGGATTAACTGTGTAGTGTAATGATCCAGGTGGATATCGAGGGCCACCCACCTTTTCCAAATGTCTCAAAATAGTTTTCTGGCCATTTTAGAAATTTACTATTTTTAGAAGGTTTTCACTTTCGGGGCCATTTTGAGGGCCTAAATGAAGTTTTTTCGAGATTGAGGTTCTCAATGATAGCCGAAGGCATATTGAGCCCCCAAAATGAATCTCCTCAATGATATCTTTCCAACGAGCTATCACACGCCTAAAACGGAGATCGTATGCAAAAGTTACGACCCCGGGAAGTTGATGCAACAACTTACCCAAACGGGGCCCACATGACTTTTGGCGCTTCATCTCCTAGGGTTAGGTTTTTGGATGTCTAGGACTTTTGGCATTCCTGATTATTTTAAAAAGGCCTCCAGAGCCTCATTGTAATCATCTTCTTCCGAATGCGAGTAGCCGTCACATCTCTTCTCAGAGATAAGTTGCCACCATTCTAGTGAGTCTTTCACTCTGTATTTTTACAGTCTCTGTACATTTCTTTGATTAATAGAAATCGTGTATTACTGTATATCTGTGTTTATGGTTGCATCTCTGATACGTTTCTATTATATTATTGAATATCTGCAATATCTCTGTGCATTTCTTTATTATATCTTCGCTCTCATTTCGTGCCGAAAATAATCCGGATCATGTAAGTCATTAATCTATGACCCATATCCATGAGTATTAGTCGCAATTGACCAATAATTCTCATGATTTGAATAGTCCACTTAACACTCATTGCATTGGGTGATGCTCATAGGGGTGAAGAAATGGGATTGAAACCAACGAAATGAATCACATATCATCAATCATCACTTACGGGGCTTGCACCCAGTCACTAGGACTTCCCAGGTGGTCAGCCATCCCAAGACGCCTATGGCTCAAGCGCATTTAATTGTGGAGTTTTCCCTACAATCAAGCCAACTTAGGTTGCTACCCCATTTGAAAAAACTTAGCAAGTATTGTGCCTTATGAACTACCCAGTTAGAGCTCCCTTCACTCTTATTATTTAAGCATAGAGGGGCTTCCGCAGTGCAAGATATTAGATATTATTTTTGGGATTAACTGTGTAGTGTAAGTCATTAATATATGACCCATATCCATGAGTATTATTCACAATTGACCAATAATTCTCATGATTTGAATAGTCTACTTCACACTCATTGCATCGGGTGATGCTCACAGGGGTGAAGAAATGGGATTGAAACCAACAAAATGAATCACATATCATGAATCATCACTTCTGAGGCTTGCACCTGGTAACTAGGACTTCCCAGGTGGTCACCTATCCCAAGACGCCTTTGGCTCAAGCATGCTTAACTGCAAATTTTTCCCCACAATCAAGCCCACTTAGCTTGCTACCCCATTTGCAAAACCTTAGCAAGTATTGTGCCTTATGAACTACCCATTTAGATCTCCCTTCACTTTTATTATTTAAGCACAGAGGGGCTTCCACAGTGCAAGATATTAGATATTATTTTTTGGATTAACTGCCTACTGTAAGTCATTAATCTATGACCCATAGCCATGAGTATTACTTGCAACTAACCAATAATTCTCATTATTTGAATAGTCCACTTAGCACTCATTGCATTGGGTGATGCTCACAGGGGTGAAGAAATGGGATTGACACCAACAAAATGAATCTCATATCATCAATCATCACTTCGGGGGATTGCACCTAGTAACTAGGACTTCCTAGGTGGTCACCCATCCCAAGACGCCTCTGTCTCAAGCGCGCTTAACTGTGGAGTTTTCCCAACAATCAAGCCCACTTAGATTGCTACTCCATTTGTAAAACCTTAGCAAGTATTGTGCCATATGAACTACCCAGTTAGAGCTCCCTTCACTCTTATTATTTAAGCATAGAGGGGTTCTACAGTGCAAGATATTAGATATTATTTTTGGGATTAACTGCATAGTTTAAGTCATTAATCTATGACCCATATCCATGAGTATTAGTTGCAACTGACCAATAATTCTCATGATTTGAATAGTCCACTTAGCACTCATTACACCGGGTGATGCTCACAGGGGTTAAGAAATGGGATTGAAACCAACTAAATGAACCAAATATCATCAATCATTACTTCTGGGGCTTGCACCCAGTAACCAGGACTTCCCAGGTGGTCACCCATCCCAAGATGCCTTTGGCTCAAGCATGCTTAACTGTGGAGTTTTCCCCACAATCAAGCCCACTTAGGTTGCTACCCCATTTGCAAAACCTTAGCAAGTATTGTGTCATATGAACTACCCAGTTAGAGCTCCCTTCACTCTTATTATTTAAGGATAGAGGGGCTTCCACAAATGGGGTAGCAAGCTAAGTGGGCTTGATTGTGGGGAAAACTCTACAGTTAAGCGCGCTTGAGCCAGGGGCGTCTTGGGATGGGTGACCACATAGGATGTCCTAGTTACCAGGTGCAAGCCCTAGAAGTGATGATTGATGATATACGATTCATTTCGTTGGTTTCAATTCCATTTCTTCACCCTTGTGAGTATCAACTGATGCAATGAGTGCTAAGTGGACTATTCAAATCATGAGAATTATTGGTCAATTGCGACTAATAGTCATGGATATGGGTCATAGATTAATGACTTACACTACGCAGTTAATAGAAAAAATAATATCTAATAGCTTTTCCATTATTATACGGTGTCATCATTATTATCAAGAAAAACAAAGGTGATAAAAAAATAGTAAATATTGATTTCATCATGTTTCACTAAATTACTCCTCCACTTTTACACTTTTTCTAGTGATGAAGATCTATTTTACACATGAGGATTTAAAGTGAAAGTGTTTTATTAAGTTAATATAGATTTTTCTTAATCTAATAATAATAAATATAAATAACAATAATAAATATAAAGGATCAAATTTTAAAAATTAAAATATATTTATATTAATTATTTTATAATACCATCCTATGAAAATACATAACTAAAGAGTATTCTTGACCATTCATATAACTAAAAATCATATTTTAAGATTTATTATCGATAGCTTTGAATATGGCTTCGCTTGAATCCAAGCGTGAGTCCAAAGTATAAGTATTCTAAGATTTATTTAATGGATGTATAATCACAAATCACATATGTTATGATAGGTTAGTTATTAGTAAAAAAAAAATGGAATCTTTTAACTTGAATACATGTTTTGAGATATTTTTTACAATGAATTAAGATAGTATTAGGTTAATCAATAATCATGATGTTGTTTTATGACATGTTATTTGCCGTATATACTTGTAAAATTTAAGATGGTATTAAGTGGATTGACAATCATAGATATTTGTAAAATTTGAGATGGTATTAGGTGGATTGAAAATCATGATGTTGTTTTATCGTATTTTATTTTCCATATATAAATATGAAAATCTAAAATCTTTTAACTTGGAGAAATGTTTTAAGAAGTTTTTATAATGAATTTGAAAATGATATAAGAAAATAAAATGTAGAAAAGATAATTAACCTTTACAGAATATAAATTAGATTTTTATAGATATTTTGAAGAAACTATCAACCTTATCTTTTAACAAAATATAAATTAAATATATGTATATATAGATATTTTTAAGAAACTATCAACCTTATCTTTTATAATATAAGCCTAATGCTTATTATCTACCTAAAAATGAATTATCCTTCTAAAAAAGACTTTTAAAAACAAAATTCAACTAAAGTATGTACACTATAAAACACATATGTATTATGAAAAAGATATTGGTTTCAAATGTCCACATATTTTATAACACATACACATTGAAAATCACAAGAAAATTATGATGAGTTCAATTTTTATCTATGAATTCATGACAAGCATATATTAAACATATTTATAAGCTAAATATATATTTTAAAAGCCTCCATGGTTGGGTATAATTTTTTTTGTATTTTAAGGAAATGTGACTCTAATTAAACTAAGCATAAAAGGAGGGATGAAAGTTGACATGCATTTTTCATTTAATTATTAATATTGATCTAATCAATATTTTCTCTACCTATAATAAGATTGATTTTATCAACATGTATACATTATTGTTACATAATATATACAATGTATTTTTAACATAATTTCAATAAATGTAGCAACCAAATAGCTCAATCTTACCCAAAAAAACAAAAACAAGATTCAACTAAAGTGTATACACTATAAAACACATATGTGTTATAAAATGTCTATGCATTTTATAACACCTACACATTTTGCAAAAACACAAGCAAATGAAAAACATATATTAAACATATTTACAAACCAATATCTTATGGTTGAAACCATCATACATTTCTATATGAAAAACCTCCAAATTTTAAAGGAATGTAGAGACCTATATCTAATGGTGGAAACCTTCATACATGGCTCATCACTAAATATGAAAATCTTCCATATTTTAAAAAAATGTAACCCATGTCCACACATTTATACTTATACATTTTGCAAATTCACAAATAAATTCCAAAACTTAAATAAACATATTTACATGTCAAATATATCGCATACCTTTTACAATGTTCATGTATAGCTCATGGTTGGATGGAAATGCTTCTTATATAATTCTAATTAAATTAAATTAGATGAAGACTCACATTGTAATAAGTAACAATATGACTGAACTTATTAAGTTGTAATAAGAGATTGGTAATAATCATTATTCTATTTTATTCATCAACACGGAGTTGATATCAAGTAACATGAATTGTAATAAGTTTTTTCGTAATAAAAATATGTGCGGAGTTGATATCAAGTAACATGAATTGTAATAAGGTTTTTCATAATAAAAATATGTGCTTTAGTTGTTATAGACTATTGTCTTTAGTTGTTCTAGACTGTTGTTTTTGTCCTTCGAATTTACCAGGTTGTTTGCCACTATATGTCTTCTTATCTTTATGATGTAATTGTTGTCATTTTATTAATGTTTGCTATATGAACAAATGAACGATCTACTATTAGTAATATTAAATGATAATGGCTAAAGACGTCTCTGAAGCTCAGTTTGGATCTATTTTAAGGCCGACAGTTGGGAACTATTTCGATCGAACCTTTTTAGTGTCTTGACAAGCTAGGAAATTATACCAACCACGCATGTATTCGGTGAACTCCAAACGAATTCGAGGGGAAGCAGGTGCAATAACTGTCAGTGCTGCCATGTGTAAACATCTATTGTTGAACCAGGATCGAACAGGAAATTATGCATACCAGGTTTCACACTGTTTTATGACAATAGTGATTAATTTCTAACCGAACCTCGAGTATTCATTTCTTCACCAAGATAACGTGGTCCCTCTCTATTGGGTTATAAGAAACATTTTTACATTCCCAATGAAACGTTGAGAGTGCAAGGAATACTAAACCAATCCTAACTTCATTATTATATAGTGATTTTCGAGAACAATTAACATCAATTATGTATGTATACAGATTGAGTGGGTTTAATGGTTAAGAAAACATGTGTTTCCTGTTAAGAGGTCACAAGTTCAAATCCAAAGGGGATAGGGGGTTCCCTATCCCACAAACAAGGAGGTCTCATATACCAATTTAATATGGCTTGGCTGTGACCTTAAAAATAAATTATTATTATTATTATTATAAGGTGTAGCATCATATGAAAATTCCTACACATGAAAATTATTGACCAATCCGACAGCTGGCCACCATAAAAGTCTAGTGCAATCTGATGTTGTCCCTTCAATAAAAAGTGGTGTGCAATCTGATGTTGTCCCTTCACTAAAAAGTGGTGTGCAGTAATTATTTCTAAGAAGGATGCATGAATTAGCCTACCAGATCAACAATAAAAGAGTCGGACGAAACATGGAAATCTACGAAAACAAACAGTCCGATAAGACATCCGCAACAAGTAACAACCACGCGTATCGAGAAGCCACCAACCATATATGCTCCCTAAGCATACTTGTTTGGGGGAGCCAGGCGTTATATCTTGCTTTCTGAAGTGGCAAAGAGGGCAGGGGTAGGGTTCGGGTTAGTCCTTTCACTTGCTTTATAAACAGGCAGGGTAAGGCTTTTGCTTGCTTTCTGAAATGTTGACTAGGTGAGGTGGGCCTTCCTAAAGTTTTGCATTCTAACAGAGTGGGTGAGGTGAGCCTTCACCTTTTGAATCAAATCAAAAACTTCATCCTCCAAAGTGTATATTGGAACATCCTTTCAACTCTCACCATATGGTCACTCCATGATGATACCTTTGTCACTTCACTTGAATCAATCCCTTCCTCCTCAAAATTTGAATCCTACCCAAATTACTTAATCAACATTTTATTTGTGATTAAAATTTGTAAACACAATTTGAATTATCTATGTATGAAACTCTTTAAATGTACACTAATGAATTCTTCACTATTTTGTTGAAATGGAAAATCATATCAAATAAACTTAACTTTTCATAATCATTCTATACTTCCTAATATTAATGACACGAAATGTTATGAGAATATGTTAATATTTTGATACTAACTATATTTATTTATTTGTAATAACAAAGTTCAAAAAGTTACTATGTTTGGAATTTATAATCCTAGAATTTATAGTAGAGATGGTTAGGGTGATAAAACTAAGGCTAATCTTATGGAGGAAAATAGCACTAATACCAATGAACAAATAAATAGGTTGATCTATGACACATTTGTTTCTATGGAAGAGAAAGTACCCATGGATGATATTTTTGAATATATTTAAATTGATATATCTCTTATTCATAAGGCACAAAAACACCTATGCAAAGACTCAAAGGAAATTATTCTCTCTATCATGTTGTTGTTGATAAACTTGAAGATTACAAATGGTATTTCAAATACATATCAAAATTTTATCTTTTGTATATTGTTAGGTGGTATTATCCTACCACCACCAAATACTTCACCCTGCACATAACAAGAATTATGTGCCCTTGTGAAAGATATGGGAATGGAGTACCATGTAATCGATTAATGTCCTTGTAACACCCTTGTTTTTAATCCCTACATTAGTGATGTATATTGAAAATACCATCTATGGATGTGGGTCAAGAAATATAATATGTAAACATTATATATTGAAAATAAAAAAATAAAATGAATTATATCTCGTAGATGACTAAGGACAAAGTCATGGGGATAAAGGGGGTTCAAGGGGAAATTCCACATGCCTAATAAACCGAATTCAACTTTCTAAATCTTATTATTAGTGTTTACCTCCTTTGACTTATCAAACCAATAATTGAATGCATGCAAAACATCTCCCTCCATACTAGGCTATAGAGGGCCTCTCAACTTATTATTATTATAATTATTATTGTATTATTATTTTAATGCATTATGCTGCATGAACATCTCCCTCCATACTAAGATGTAGAATGTCTCTCAACTTAATAAAAATATAATTTCATTATTATTTAAGTTTTTTTTATAATATGTAAATATAATATTAGATATTAGATTATTATATGTTTACACAAAATCTTATCTTTCTATATATTAATTCATAAAAATTAAATAGATTTAAGAATTGTTTTCCTCCCTCTTTTAAAATATAAAAATAAAGTAAAAATAATTCTTCACTATTTTAAAATAAAAATAACAAAATTAATCTTAACAAATAATAACAATCCTCCACTTCAATTCATATATATAATATAATTAATCTTAATAAATAATAACCATTATCCACTTCAATTTATATATATATATATATATATATATATATATATATATATATATATATATATATAATGGTGAAGAACTTGTGTTTTTCTTTAAATGGGGTACGATAAGTATATTTTCATATATTTTAGTAATCAAGTTGCTAGAAAATCTTTTGTCTTACAAACAAAAAAATCTTATACACTAATTTGATGTCTAAATTAGTTGTGACTTTCAAATTAGATTATTACTATTATTATGTATAAATAAATAAATATATAATACACCACTCTGACGCTGAATAAAATATATTGTGAAAATAAACTTGGTAAAACAAAACACACATATAATGTTATAATCTTTAACATGGCATTGATTTTACTTTAGTTGAATGTGAGACCTTCCCATTAGAATCCGTGTTTGGAAATGAAATGGTCAAAACGAAACCAGAATTGGGCATTAGCAAACACACGGATATGGCGTGTGTTGTGGAAGTGCCGTCTATCTCTGTGATTCCCATTTTCCCTTTATTTTCTTCGATGAAGAGGTTGTTGAGAAGCGTGCAGCTTTTATCTACTTTGTTGGCCAGTTATTGGGGAAGCCCATTCTTATAAAATATATATTCAAGACAAAATATTCCGAAACATTTTGTTTTCATAGCTTTTCCATTGTTATCCCCTGTGATCGTTATTCTCAAGGGAAACAAAGGTGATGAGAAAATAGTAACTAATGTCATCATATGTATACATTGTTTGTCTATTTTGTTGGCCAGTTATTGGTGAGGCCGATTCTTATAAAATAAGTCAAAATATTCCAAATACTTTGTTTTCATAACTTTTCCGTGTCATCATTATTCTCAAGAGAAATAAAGGTGATGAGAAAATAGTAACTATTGATATCATTATGTCTCACTAGTCCTCTTACTTCTCAACTTTTACACTTTTTTTAGTCTCTTCCATAGGATTTTGAATTTTGATTTACAGTTAGGGTGTTTTATTTTTTATTTTGTTTGTTAATTAGTTCAGATCTTCTTGGCATCGGGATTAACCTTTGGCTTGAGAAACCACGATTCGGGGGCATCTAAGCCGTCAAAATCACATGGTTGGATTTTTTGTCCCCACAAGTTTCGAACCGGTGACTTTTCAACCCGAAATAACTTAACAACACACTCCATCACCGATTGTCCTACACCTCAGGGACAGTTGGAGTATTTTATTAAATTAATATATATATATATATATATTTTAATTTGATAATATATATAATATTAATAATAATCATATTAATATTTAACACATTAATAATGTTTTTTTCTCTATAGTATATGTACAAATTAATAATATTAATGTGGTTGTTGTTAGTAATGGGTAGGTTTATGCATAAAAATATTAACATAAATACATATTATATATTATATTAATTTATATTAATATAATATGTGTATTAACTTATATTAATAAAGTTTATACAAGTTTATACCAAAAAAAAATTGTTAGTAATCAGTAAACATATTAAATTATATTAAATTTAAAAATGGAATATTATATTATAATATTAATATATTAATAATATTTATTTAATATTAACATTATATATATAGTTGGAAATTTATTAATAATATAAAATTCTAATATTATAGCCGATAAAGTTATGTTAGATTGGAGCATTTGTTAATAGTTATTTAGTGTTGTAACGTTTATATTGTCTAGTTAATATTATCTATTAATATTATAATTGTTGTTATAGTTCACTAAATAATATTATTCATAATATAAAATTATAATATCATAATTTATAGCTGATAGTATTATAATATTATAAGTATTAGATTTGATAGGGTTATGTTGGATTGCGACATTCCTTGATAGTTATTTATAATTGCAATATTGATCTTGTTACTTTAATGGTTATGTCACATTGTGTCATTCATCAAATCTCATGGCACATTCTAATGTTCATTAAGAATTTTGTTGCATTGTGTCATTAATCAAATCTGATGTTAGATTATGACATTTATTAAGGGTTTTGTCGCAATGCAATGTTTATCAAGGATTTTGTCAAGTTGTGACAATTTTCAATGATTATGTCAGATTGTAACACTTATTTTGGATTACTTAATAATATGGATATGTTTGATTATGATGTTTCCAATGGTTATTAGACATTAAGACATCTATCTTGGTTGATTGGTGTCATCTTCTTACATTCATGAATGGTTATGTCACATTGTGGTGAAAATCAAATGTGATGTGATATTGTGACATTAATAAATGTTTTTGTCACATTGTAACATTCATTGAGGGTTATGTTCGATTGCAACATTCATTTATGGTTATTTCAGATTGCAACATTCATATTGTTGTGTTAACAACTATGTCACATTGTAGCATTCATCAAATGTCATGGCACATTTCCGATGTTCATTAAGGGTTTTGTCACATTGTGAGATTAACAAAATGTGATGTCACATTGTGATATTCATAAATAATTGTGTCACATTGCAACATTCATTAAGCATTATGTTAGATTGTGATGTTCCTCAATGGTTATGTCACATTGTGACATTCATATTTCTTGACTTATGTTGACTTTCTACATTCATGAATGGTTTTGTTGAATTGAGTTTTTGACCAAATGTGATGTCACGTTGTGATGTTCATTTAGGGTTTTGTCACATTGCAACCTTCATCGAGGGTTATGTTGGATTGTGATATTCCTTTATGGTTATTCTAGATTGCAACATTCATCTTGTCATGTTAACACTTATGTCACATTGCAACATTCATCAAATGTCATGACACATTGTGATGTTCATTAAGGGTTTTGTCACATTGTGAGATTACTAAAATGTGATCTCACACTGTAACATTCATAAAGAATTGTGTCACACTGAAACATTCATTAAGGTTTATGTTAGATTGTGGCATTCCTTAATGGTGTTTTAGTTTAATGGCAATGTAGCATTCCAACATTCATCAAATGTCAAGTCACATTGTGATATCCATTAACGGTTTTGTCTCATTGTGACATTAATCAAATCTTATATCATATTATGTAATTTATCAAGGGTTTTTTCAAGTTATGACATTCTTTAATGGTTATATAAGATTGTAACACTCATTTTGGCTTACTTTATAATATGGATATGTTTGATTGTAATTTTTTCAATAGTTATTTGACATCAATACATCCATCTTGGTTGAATTGTGTCGTTTTCCTACATTCAAGAATGGTTATGCCACATTGAGTCGTCGATCAAATGTGATGTCACAATGTGACATTAATAAATGATTTTGTCACATTATAAATTTCATTGAGGGTTATGTTGGATTACAACAATCCTTTATGATTATTTACGATTGCAACATTCATCTTGTCATGTTAACAACTATGTCACATTGCGGCATTCATCAAATGTCATGGCACATTGCAATGCTAATTAAGTGTTTTGTCTCGTTGTGAGACTAATGAAATGTTATTTCACATTGTGACATTGATAAAGAGTGTTGTTACACTACAACATTCATTTAGGGTTTTTTTGGATTTCAACATTCCTTAATGGCTTATTTGTATTGTCACATTCATATTGCGGTGATAAAAACCATGTCACATTGTGGCATTCATCAAATGCCATGTTACATTGTGATGCTCATTAGGGGTTTTGTTTCATTATAGCATTAATGAAATGAGTTGTCACATTTCGACATCCATTAAGGGTTTTGTCACATTGCAATGTTATTCAAGGGTATGTTGGGTTGTGATATTCTTCAATGGTAATCTCAAATTGAAACTTTCATTTTGGCTTACTTTATGTGAAGTTATTGTGTTTCTTAATGGTTATTTTAAATTGTGAAATTCAACTTACCATGTTAATGGCTATGTAACATTATGACATTCATCAAATTTCATATTGCATTGTGATGTTCATTAAGGGTTAATGAAATGTGATGTCATGTTGTGACATTCATAAATACTTTTGTCACATTGTGACATTCATTGAGGGTTTAGTTGGATTGCAACATTCTTTAATAGTTATTTCATATTACGACATTCATATTTTTGCATTAACAATCATGTCACATTTTGGTGTTCATCGAATGGAATGTCACATTGTGACATTTATTAAGGGTTTTGTCGCATAATGGCATTAATAAAAAAAAATCTTATAATATTTATCAATGGTTTTGTCCCATTGTAACATTCATGGAGGGTTTTATAGGACTATGGCATTGTTCAATGGTTATTTCATATTTTAACAATCATTTTGGTGTACTTTATATTATGGATATCTTTGAAATTATGAAGTTCCTCAATGGTTATGTGACATTGAAAGATTCATATTGGTTTCATTTTGTTGGCTTCCTACATTAATGAATGGTTATCTCACATTGTGATATTGATAAAATCTAATGTCACATTGTGACATTCATAAAGGTTTTTGTCAGATTGCAGCATTCATCGAGGGTTAAGTTGGGTTGTGACATTCCTTAATGGTTATTTTAGATTGTGATATTCGTATTGTCATTTTAATGACTATGTGACATTGATGCATTCATCAAGGGCTATGTTGGGTTGTGACATTCTTCAATGGTTATGCTAGATGGTTTGACCATGATTCATTATGTTTGATAATGATTCATTATGGTTTAACCATGATTTATTATGGTTGAAAATGGTTATTTTGGGTTGAGATTCTCCTCAATGGTTATGTCACATTGAGGAATTCACCTTCAAGAAATTATTTCCAATTTCTAGACTTTTCAATGGTAATTTCCATTGTTACATTGATCAAGGATTATGTTGCATTGAATTTCGTCAACCTTGGTTGGTGACGGTTGGTTATGGTTCACAATGGATATGTTTGATTTTGATGTTCATCAATGGTTATGTCACATTGAGACATTCATATTGGTTGACTTATTGATCTGAAATGATCTTTTAAGACTATGGTTGAGTTTTAAAATACGAGTTCATTAACCAATTTGGAATTGATGAAAGAAGCATAAAATATAGGGCTCCCTTGACATTATTGTAATATGTGGATCAATGTAGGGCTACCTGCACATGTTTCCTTTCCTCTCTTCCAATGGTGTTTATTGTCCATTGGTGCTTCCTCTTGAATTTCACTAACATATATAAAAAGAATTCAAAATTTGACTTCTTCACTTAATTTTCATTTTTACTTTACCATATTGTTCAACAATGTCCTTACGATACATGTATTGAAGATATCTCTTCCCGAATACAATCATAAAATTATAGCTCTATAAATGCCAACTGACACCTATGTGGAATCATTTTGTACTTATGCTATATGAATTCTATGAATATGTTTATGAAAATACTTAAATCTGCTCGAAGGATGGTTCTCTAATATACTGCACTGACTCCCCATATTTAACATTCATATTTACTTGGAGTGTCCAAGTCAGATGGCTCAGAACAATATAAGATTCTCTTTCTTTTATTCCTCTTTCTAAATTCTATCATCATCCTGAGTTTAGACATCTTCTTCTTCATCCTTTGCCTGAATTTCGACACTTTCCTCTTTTCCTGTAAATTCATCATGATATTGGGCCATTGTGAATCCTTTGATCACGATTCTTTGGAAATGTTCTTCATTTACCTACTCTTATTATTCTTCACTTATTTTCCAAGCCTTCTTCTATCTATCATCAGTATTTTATTTCATGGGAGGCTTTATGACGCTTATGCAATTTCAAGTTGTGTGTCCATAGTTGTGGAATTTGTAACATTCAATATTATGTGGAGTCACATATGGATTTCTTACTTGATCTTTTCTTTCATAAACCCTGCAATCTACTTTTTTATGTCCAAAGCTAGTACAATGAAAAAAATTACCATAAAATAAATTTACATACCTGGAAATGAATATTCTTCTTTGTGGTGTAGTCCTTCTATAATTCAACATACCCACAAGGGGAGATATTCTTTTTCCAACAATTGGTATTAGAGAAGGTTCTTTCAGGAAACAATTTAACCACTAGAAGGAAGATCATGGAGAGAAACAATTTGTATAAGAATGAGATACCACAATTTGACGGAAAGAACTATGCAACAGAAGGATGAAAACATATGTTCAATCATAGGTATTGGATGTTTGGTAATCGGTAGTAGAAAAATACAAATAACCGCCCACTCTTCCAACATATAACGATGGAAAGAAACTTAATCAAAAAAATTTAAAGGAAAAAAATTCTATCTTGAATGGTTTGGTTGATTTAGTATATGTCAAGGTTATACATTGTAATTCTGCAAAGGAGATATGGGAAAAAATTCAATTTTTTTATGAAGGGGATGCCAAAGTCAATGGATCCAAGATTCAAACTTACATAGGTTATTTTTAACAACTAAAGATGAAATAAGAGGAAGAAATTGCATCCTACTTTCTACAAGTTGATGAAGTAGTGAATGTTATTAAAGGTTTGGGAGAAGAAATAAATGGACCAGACATTATTCAAAAGATACTAAAGTATATACCAATGATATTTGATCTGAATATTTCATCCCCAGAGGAAAGATCATACCTAAGTACAATAAGCATGGATGAGCTACATGGAATATTTATAGCTTATGAAATGAGGACAAAACAAGAAAATCCATCCACAGAGGAAGCATCTTTTAAAGAATCGAAAAGGACAAAGAAGAATAAAAATCTCGAGGCATCCAAATTGTAGTTGTGGCGATGATTCAGATGAGGATGAATAAATGTACAACTTTGTAAGGAAGTTGAAGGAAGGAATTGGCAAGTACAAAGGTATCCTTCCCTTCAAATGTTTTAATTGTGGTAAAATTTATCATTTTGCAAATAAGTTTCCTTATGCTAAGAAGTAATATAGTGATCAAGAGTAATATCCTAACAAATAAAACAAATATAAAAAGGGAAACATGCAAGATAAGAGGAAAGTATTCAAGAAAAATATCTACTCAAGAGAAGACAGTTCTTCAACTTATGAATGAAAGCGACGGTGACTCAAAAAGAGTACTCTTTATGGCTACGAAAAATAAGAAAAATGACAAATAAGGTGAAGTGTATTTTGAGGAAGAATTAATTATTGTTTTAACTAAGATGAAGAAATAAAGGAAGAAAAACATCTACTTGAAAAACCAACTTGAAGAATGAAAAATAAAGGAAGAAGTAATACAAATCCAGATGATAAAGAAAGAAAAGGGGTGTGAGAATATTGAGAAGGAAATCATGACATTGAGAGTTGAAGTCAAAAATCTCAGCAAGGACATGAAAAGTTCTCAATTGGTAGCAAACATTCTCCATAGTCAAAGGTCGTACAATGACAAATCCATACTAGGATACAAGAATGTTCATTTTGAGGAAGGTTCAAGCTCCATGATAAAACCAAAAGAATAAGAGAGTTATGAAGAAGTTCTCAATGGAAGGAATCATGGTCAACAAGAATCAGAAAGGAATCAATACATAATACCTTCTACATCTAGGTAGAAAAGAAGCTTCAATCATTTTGAAATAAACAACCAAAGAGAAGATCTTGATCAACCAAGGAAAAATTACAGAAGGACTACACCACAAAGAAGATCATTCACTTCAAGGTATGTAAATTTATTTTATGGTCATTGTTTTAATTGTACTAACTTCGGACATAAATTTGTATATTGCAAGAATTATGAAAGAAATGATTAAGAAAGAAATGCACATGTAGCTCCACATATGCATTTATTTTATGATCATTTATTTCATAATCCCTGCAATCTACATATTTATGTCCAAAGTTAGTACAACTAAAACAATGACCATAAAATAAATTTTCATACCTGAAGTGAATGATCTTCTTTCTGGCATATTCCTTGTGTAATTATACATACCCATAGGGGATCTATTCTTTCTTGAAACAATTAGAGCAGATTCCTTCAGGAAATAGTCTTACAATTGGAAGGAAGATCATGAAGAGAAACAATTTGTATAAGAATGGATACCACAATTTGATGGAAAGAAATATGCATTTTGGAGAAGAAGGATGAAAACATTCATTGGAAGCACCAAATTATGATTCTCCAACTACAACTGGAAGGAGGTTCCAACCCCCCATTCTCAAGCTCCAACTTGAAATAATATACAACTCCCTAATTCTTTGGGTCTAGCCAGAAGGAGGATACAACCCCCTAGGTTCTCTGACTACAACTGGAAGGCGACTAAAACCAAATTTTCTTGCCCCATCCTACCACCTTTAAATATAAATATAAATCAACTATCATGGACTCTTCCACTGCCATTGCCACAAACTCTATCACCGTCACTATATTTGTCACTATCACAACTTTATCATTGTCACTATCACAATTATTTCATTGTCTCATAAACATGTATCTAAACCTGTACCATACCATGCATCAAGTGTATACCAATATAAATACTATTTCATTCATCATTCATGAACCAAAAGATATATCAACAATGAATAGTGAATCATGAACTAGAGCATCAACCATGTACAACCTGTTCCATATACCATATCATCAGTTATATGAAAATATTTACCATTTCATCAATGAAGCATCTCAAAGAACCTATGCATGCCCCTCATGCATACATCAACATACAACATGAATATCCCTCAAACAAGTACAAGCAACTCAAATATTTGATTTATAAGAACCATATCAATGTTGTACCACGCATATGATCTCTCCTCACTCATCCAACCATATACCACATCCAAGTACAATACCAACAATACCAAGAATGCCTCAAGAATTCACCAGATCATATGCAAAATTAACCATCAAAACAAAAATATAACCATACCAAAACTTTTGTAGCTGACCTGAACCTGTAGAATGTTGACTTGTGTACTTTCTTCAGAATTTAGGGACCTGGTACTAACATTTACCCTAAATGTCATGTGCCTCACTAGAGAGACATAGGGAAACCCGCTAGTTCCTTGATATAAAGGTATAGTGCATCAAGAGAGGGTGTCGCTATACAAGTATAGTGAAACTTGCGAGGATCTCAATAATTAGGGCTTTTCAAAACCATTGCCTTCTGCACCTCTGAAGCTTTCACACTTTTCCCACATTCAAAATTTTCGTTACTTGAAATTCTTTAAGATTTTTTTTATCTCCCCCTATCCAATTTAGCTTGATGTTGAGTGGATCATTGTGGGGTGGAAACTACTCTAAGTTTCTGTCACAGATACTCAAAAGGTTCCCTTCCAAGTGGTTTGGTGAATCTATCTGCAATATGCTCCTTTTTCTTGACATACTCTAGCTTTATGTTCTTCTCTGTAGCATGTTCTTATAATAAGTGATACTTTATCAGAATGTACTTATTATTAGAGTACATCACTCAATTCTTTGAAATATCGATGGCACTGGTGTTTTCATAGAGTATTTAAATAGGCTCATCAAACTTTACTTATATATATTGTAATGTTTTCTTCATCAAAGAACCTAAGTACACCAAGTTGTTGCTTCAATGTATTCTACCTGTATTGTTGATAAATATATTGATGACTATTTATTTATTATCCATGGTACCAGACACTCACCCAAGTATAAAATCTATTGAAATTTATTCAAGGGATATAAATACTATTGAAAATGGTGTGAATCATGAGATACATACAAATATTATGCACTGTGATTCTACAAAATAAATGTGGGAAAAATTGAAGACTATGTATGAAGTAGATGTGAAAGTTAAGGAAGTTGAACTTTAGATTAACAGATCCAAGTTCGAACAACTAAACATGAATGAAGATAAAAAAAAATAGTTGTCTACCTTCTTTGAATTGACGATATAGTAAATTGTATGAAAGGATTGGGAGATGAGATAAAGGAACAAGTCTTTGTCAAAATTTAATTAATATCTCTACCAATGAGATTTGATCCAAAAATTTCATCTCTAGAGGAAACAATGGACCTAGCTACAATGACCATGGATGAATTGCATGGAATACTCAAATCTTATGAGATGAGGATAGATAAATAAAATCTAATCATTAAGGAAGGAGCATTTAAGGAATCTAAGAAGATGAATAAGAAAGATAAACAAAAGAAAAATTCAGACTATAGTTGCAACAATGATTCAAAATAATATGAAGAGGTGGCTAACTTCATCAAAACACTGAAAAATGAAACCAACAAATACAAAGGTATGCTTCCATTAATTTGTTTTAATTATGATGTTGTTGGTCATTTTGCTAATATATTTCCTAAAAAGAAAAATAAAATAAATGAAGAAGAGGATGATCCTGAAAAGAAAAAGCAAGTTCAAAAGGGTAAAAGAAACAAAAATAAGTTTTTCAAGAAAATTCTTTTCACCAAGGAAGATAGTTCCTCACCAAAGAAAGATGAAGTCAGAGACAATGATACATAAATGGTACTATTCATGGAAATAGAAGACTTTGATGAAGAAGGCTCCAAGGAATAATATGAAGAGGACAAATTCGATTACAGAGAAGAATCGTTGAGTTCCATATAAGTTATTAAAAGGGAAAAGAAGAAAAACAAGTCACTCCAAGAAGAACTAACTCAAAACTCCAAAGAAGTCAAGCAGACAATCATGAAGATAAAACTCCAGGAAGAAGAAGGAAAGTGAATAAAAGAGGCACCAAGAGGGTAGTTAGAAGAAGGATAGAGGACCATTGAAGGCTTGTAAACTAAGATGGTCGCTCTAAGAAAATATATTTAGAAGAAGGACATGCAACAAAATAGCACCAGGATATTTGATAATATCATTAACTTTCAAAGAGCTTACTATGACACATTTGGATTAGGATAAAATAAGACACATACAAAGAAAGGTTCAACCTCCAAAAGGAAACAACAAGAAGAAAAACCAAGAAGCTATGCAGAAGCTATCAGAGGTCCCTCAAAAGAAGGAGACAGTAAAAATCAAGGGGAATATTAGAGATACATTGCACCATCTAGAATATTCGAAAGAAGATATTAATAGTACCCATCTATAGAAATGCCTCAAGTAGAAGAAGGATTCAGAAGAGCGACACCATTCAAAATATCTTTCACTCCTAAGTATCAAACTATTTTTTTTGGTTCATGTTATTCATGTTAGAATTTTTGGCATAGAGTTGTGAATTGTAGAGACAATACCAAGAACAAAAGCAATGATGAGAGCTATAAAATAAATATTTATCCAAGAATACCTCATGAAACACATAATATAAGATTCAACAGACTTGGATCATTAAATCATAAGGTAGAATGATACAAGTGAAAAACTTTTGGACATATGGCTAGATATTACAAACTCATTGTTCCTCCAATGGAACCAAAGAAGAATATCAACATTCATAATTAGGAACCACAAAGAATATGGATAAGAAAGCAAGATCAATTCAACATTAAAGAATGCAATCTTGATCTACAAGCTCAACACAAGAAACGTGGAAGGTATGTTGACAGTGGATTCGCAAAGAATATGACAGGTGATAAAGACAGGTTTTTGACATTGCATAAGGAAAGATATGGATCAATTTATTTTGGGAATGAAAACTCAGCCAAGATCATTGGAAAGGGAACATTCAAGCTCGGAAGTAAGGATGCCCTGGAAGAAAAATTTTTACTAGTCGAAGACATGAAACACAATATGTTAAGTATAATTGAAATGTGTGATCAAGGACAAAGACTTGTGTTTGATTCAAATAAGTGAGATAAGAAAAGAAAAATCAGGCAAATTGGTAGCTACAACTGCAAGGACCTCAAGAAACATATTCTAAATGAAATAGGAAAGAAAAGATGTTTCTTAGGAAAGGACAATGAAAGTTGGATCTGGCACAAAACAATGGGTCACATAAATTTTTATAATCTTGTCAAAGTCAGACAAAGGAAAGAAGTAAGAGAAATGCCTGATATCTCAAAGACAACAAACATTTTATGCAAGCATTGTCTAAAGGGAAAATATACCAAGAAAAAGTTCAAGTCAAACAAATATTGCACAACCAAACCACTGGAAATTGTAAATATTGATTTGGTTGGACCGAAAAGAACAAAAGGACTAAAAGGTGAACAATACTTCATGCTACTAGTTGATTACTACACAATAATGACTGCAGTTTGATTTCTAAAAAAGGAGTCAGAGGCATTTGAAAACTTAAAGACCTACAAAGAGATGGTTGAAAATTAAATAGAGTTGAAAATAAAGTGTTTGATATAACACATTGGAGGATAATTTACATCAAAAGAATTCATGGAATTTCTCAACAAACATGGGATAAAGAGGTAATTCATAGTAGCCAGGACACCTAAACAAAATGGATTTGTTGAAAGGAAAAACATAACCATACAAGAAATGGACAGAACCATGTTAATGTATTTGAATTTGACAGATGTATTTTGGGTACAAGCGGTGCATATAATAGTTCACATTCAAAAAAGAGGGATACTTAGAAAAAACAGTGATAAGACTCCATAGGAGCTATGTAAAGGAATACCAAAAAATGTGAATCACTTCAAAGTATTCAAAAGAAAATGATACATCAAAAGAGAAGATGACAAAATTGAATTTTTTTATTCTTGAGTTGATAAAGACATACTGGTTGGCTACTCAAGCAAAAAAAAGGCATACAATTTTTTCATTTTAAGACTCAACAAAATAGTAGAAAACATCAATGTGACTATTGATGAGAGAGATGGATGAAATATAAAATAAAGTAGAAAAGATTTAGTGGAACGAGATAACGAAGAAGATGTGAAAGAAGAATAAGTATATGAAGAATCAGATGAAGATAGAGAGAAACTAGAAGCAGAGAAAGACCAACAAGATATTCAAGTACCTCCAAAGACATCCAGTAGATGAGTGCAGAAAAATCATCCACCATAAAAAATTATTGGGAAAAAAGATGCAAGAGTTGAAACTAGAAGAATAATTTGTTCATGATAACATCAACACCTAACACTATTATATACCATTGAGCCGGGAATTTTTTAATAAGCCACCAATGAAGAATTTTAGATCAAAGCTATGGATGAAGCATTAGACCATATAGAAAAGAATGAAACTTGGGAACTAGTTCCAATTCCTAAGAACAAGAATGAAATAGGTACAAAGTGGTTCTTCAAGAAAAAAATCGAACGAGGACAGACAAGTTACCAGGAACAAAGAAATATTGGTATACAAAGGATACTCTCAAGTTGAAGGCATATATTTTTAAGAGATGTTTTATTTAGTTTCTAAGATGGAAGCAATGATATTGATACTAGCTTATGCATGCTCCAAGAATATTAAAGTGTATCATATGCATGTGAAATCAACATTCCTGAATGAAGATATAGAGGAAGAATTTTACATTGAGGATCCCAAGGGATTTTAGTTGACAGAAAAGGAAGGATATGTCTACAAGTTGAAGAAAGCACTATATGGAATCAAGAAAGAACCTCGAGCATGGTATTCTAGACTCAATAGATATCTTCAACAACAAGGATTCATAAAAGGAAGTAAAGAAAAAAATATGTACATAATATTGATCAAGACAATATACTAATCATTGAAGTTTATGCATATTATATCATCTTCGTAAGTGACGATCGTTACGAGACTTATCGGTAAATTGAAACATAAATAGATCTTCCTAGATCCACCTAGATCTAGAACAAAAAAAAATAGAACATAACACTTTCCCTAGGCTCTAATCATTGAGTTTACTATCTAGCAAGAGATGGGCAACATATTGTTTAAATATCTCTTCCTCTTATCATTTTCGTCCTAGATCCACTCCAGTGCTCCTATGATATTGAATCTGCAAGGGAACACAAGCCAACCAAAGTGAAAGAAATAGAGCACACTCAAAGAGAACCTATGTATGTGATCAATGAATCATACAATAAAACAAGATGTGTTTTATGGGAAAGAAACATATCACTATATTATATAATAATGAAAGTGGAGATTACAACCAAAGCCTTGATGTTGCAAGGTCCCGTTCCGATGACTCTTTACTACAACACACACACTTTCTCCAATATTAAATGAAGAACATCCACAATGACTTGATGAAATGAAATGAGGCTCTCAATAATGATCCAATGCAGAATTCTCCATACAATGTTAGCCAATTCAACCTTCATTAACCTTAATTCCTTCCTTTTGTGTTTAACC
>ML777045.1:818484-862753 GCA_009831015.1 Picea engelmannii
AACATGGCATTGATTTTACTTTAGTTGAATGTGAGACCTTCCCATTAGAATCCGTGTTTGGAAATGAAATGGTCAAAACGAAACCAGAATTGGGCATTAGCAAACACACGGATATGGCGTGTGTTGTGGAAGTGCCGTCTATCTCTGTGATTCCCATTTTCCCTTTATTTTCTTCGATGAAGAGGTTGTTGAGAAGCGTGCAGCTTTTATCTACTTTGTTGGCCAGTTATTGGGGAAGCCCATTCTTATAAAATATATATTCAAGACAAAATATTCCGAAACATTTTGTTTTCATAGCTTTTCCATTGTTATCCCCTGTGATCGTTATTCTCAAGGGAAACAAAGGTGATGAGAAAATAGTAACTAATGTCATCATATGTATACATTGTTTGTCTATTTTGTTGGCCAGTTATTGGTGAGGCCGATTCTTATAAAATAAGTCAAAATATTCCAAATACTTTGTTTTCATAACTTTTCCGTGTCATCATTATTCTCAAGAGAAATAAAGGTGATGAGAAAATAGTAACTATTGATATCATTATGTCTCACTAGTCCTCTTACTTCTCAACTTTTACACTTTTTTTAGTCTCTTCCATAGGATTTTGAATTTTGATTTACAGTTAGGGTGTTTTATTTTTTATTTTGTTTGTTAATTAGTTCAGATCTTCTTGGCATCGGGATTAACCTTTGGCTTGAGAAACCACGATTCGGGGGCATCTAAGCCGTCAAAATCACATGGTTGGATTTTTTGTCCCCACAAGTTTCGAACCGGTGACTTTTCAACCCGAAATAACTTAACAACACACTCCATCACCGATTGTCCTACACCTCAGGGACAGTTGGAGTATTTTATTAAATTAATATATATATATATATATATTTTAATTTGATAATATATATAATATTAATAATAATCATATTAATATTTAACACATTAATAATGTTTTTTTCTCTATAGTATATGTACAAATTAATAATATTAATGTGGTTGTTGTTAGTAATGGGTAGGTTTATGCATAAAAATATTAACATAAATACATATTATATATTATATTAATTTATATTAATATAATATGTGTATTAACTTATATTAATAAAGTTTATACAAGTTTATACCAAAAAAAAATTGTTAGTAATCAGTAAACATATTAAATTATATTAAATTTAAAAATGGAATATTATATTATAATATTAATATATTAATAATATTTATTTAATATTAACATTATATATATAGTTGGAAATTTATTAATAATATAAAATTCTAATATTATAGCCGATAAAGTTATGTTAGATTGGAGCATTTGTTAATAGTTATTTAGTGTTGTAACGTTTATATTGTCTAGTTAATATTATCTATTAATATTATAATTGTTGTTATAGTTCACTAAATAATATTATTCATAATATAAAATTATAATATCATAATTTATAGCTGATAGTATTATAATATTATAAGTATTAGATTTGATAGGGTTATGTTGGATTGCGACATTCCTTGATAGTTATTTATAATTGCAATATTGATCTTGTTACTTTAATGGTTATGTCACATTGTGTCATTCATCAAATCTCATGGCACATTCTAATGTTCATTAAGAATTTTGTTGCATTGTGTCATTAATCAAATCTGATGTTAGATTATGACATTTATTAAGGGTTTTGTCGCAATGCAATGTTTATCAAGGATTTTGTCAAGTTGTGACAATTTTCAATGATTATGTCAGATTGTAACACTTATTTTGGATTACTTAATAATATGGATATGTTTGATTATGATGTTTCCAATGGTTATTAGACATTAAGACATCTATCTTGGTTGATTGGTGTCATCTTCTTACATTCATGAATGGTTATGTCACATTGTGGTGAAAATCAAATGTGATGTGATATTGTGACATTAATAAATGTTTTTGTCACATTGTAACATTCATTGAGGGTTATGTTCGATTGCAACATTCATTTATGGTTATTTCAGATTGCAACATTCATATTGTTGTGTTAACAACTATGTCACATTGTAGCATTCATCAAATGTCATGGCACATTTCCGATGTTCATTAAGGGTTTTGTCACATTGTGAGATTAACAAAATGTGATGTCACATTGTGATATTCATAAATAATTGTGTCACATTGCAACATTCATTAAGCATTATGTTAGATTGTGATGTTCCTCAATGGTTATGTCACATTGTGACATTCATATTTCTTGACTTATGTTGACTTTCTACATTCATGAATGGTTTTGTTGAATTGAGTTTTTGACCAAATGTGATGTCACGTTGTGATGTTCATTTAGGGTTTTGTCACATTGCAACCTTCATCGAGGGTTATGTTGGATTGTGATATTCCTTTATGGTTATTCTAGATTGCAACATTCATCTTGTCATGTTAACACTTATGTCACATTGCAACATTCATCAAATGTCATGACACATTGTGATGTTCATTAAGGGTTTTGTCACATTGTGAGATTACTAAAATGTGATCTCACACTGTAACATTCATAAAGAATTGTGTCACACTGAAACATTCATTAAGGTTTATGTTAGATTGTGGCATTCCTTAATGGTGTTTTAGTTTAATGGCAATGTAGCATTCCAACATTCATCAAATGTCAAGTCACATTGTGATATCCATTAACGGTTTTGTCTCATTGTGACATTAATCAAATCTTATATCATATTATGTAATTTATCAAGGGTTTTTTCAAGTTATGACATTCTTTAATGGTTATATAAGATTGTAACACTCATTTTGGCTTACTTTATAATATGGATATGTTTGATTGTAATTTTTTCAATAGTTATTTGACATCAATACATCCATCTTGGTTGAATTGTGTCGTTTTCCTACATTCAAGAATGGTTATGCCACATTGAGTCGTCGATCAAATGTGATGTCACAATGTGACATTAATAAATGATTTTGTCACATTATAAATTTCATTGAGGGTTATGTTGGATTACAACAATCCTTTATGATTATTTACGATTGCAACATTCATCTTGTCATGTTAACAACTATGTCACATTGCGGCATTCATCAAATGTCATGGCACATTGCAATGCTAATTAAGTGTTTTGTCTCGTTGTGAGACTAATGAAATGTTATTTCACATTGTGACATTGATAAAGAGTGTTGTTACACTACAACATTCATTTAGGGTTTTTTTGGATTTCAACATTCCTTAATGGCTTATTTGTATTGTCACATTCATATTGCGGTGATAAAAACCATGTCACATTGTGGCATTCATCAAATGCCATGTTACATTGTGATGCTCATTAGGGGTTTTGTTTCATTATAGCATTAATGAAATGAGTTGTCACATTTCGACATCCATTAAGGGTTTTGTCACATTGCAATGTTATTCAAGGGTATGTTGGGTTGTGATATTCTTCAATGGTAATCTCAAATTGAAACTTTCATTTTGGCTTACTTTATGTGAAGTTATTGTGTTTCTTAATGGTTATTTTAAATTGTGAAATTCAACTTACCATGTTAATGGCTATGTAACATTATGACATTCATCAAATTTCATATTGCATTGTGATGTTCATTAAGGGTTAATGAAATGTGATGTCATGTTGTGACATTCATAAATACTTTTGTCACATTGTGACATTCATTGAGGGTTTAGTTGGATTGCAACATTCTTTAATAGTTATTTCATATTACGACATTCATATTTTTGCATTAACAATCATGTCACATTTTGGTGTTCATCGAATGGAATGTCACATTGTGACATTTATTAAGGGTTTTGTCGCATAATGGCATTAATAAAAAAAAATCTTATAATATTTATCAATGGTTTTGTCCCATTGTAACATTCATGGAGGGTTTTATAGGACTATGGCATTGTTCAATGGTTATTTCATATTTTAACAATCATTTTGGTGTACTTTATATTATGGATATCTTTGAAATTATGAAGTTCCTCAATGGTTATGTGACATTGAAAGATTCATATTGGTTTCATTTTGTTGGCTTCCTACATTAATGAATGGTTATCTCACATTGTGATATTGATAAAATCTAATGTCACATTGTGACATTCATAAAGGTTTTTGTCAGATTGCAGCATTCATCGAGGGTTAAGTTGGGTTGTGACATTCCTTAATGGTTATTTTAGATTGTGATATTCGTATTGTCATTTTAATGACTATGTGACATTGATGCATTCATCAAGGGCTATGTTGGGTTGTGACATTCTTCAATGGTTATGCTAGATGGTTTGACCATGATTCATTATGTTTGATAATGATTCATTATGGTTTAACCATGATTTATTATGGTTGAAAATGGTTATTTTGGGTTGAGATTCTCCTCAATGGTTATGTCACATTGAGGAATTCACCTTCAAGAAATTATTTCCAATTTCTAGACTTTTCAATGGTAATTTCCATTGTTACATTGATCAAGGATTATGTTGCATTGAATTTCGTCAACCTTGGTTGGTGACGGTTGGTTATGGTTCACAATGGATATGTTTGATTTTGATGTTCATCAATGGTTATGTCACATTGAGACATTCATATTGGTTGACTTATTGATCTGAAATGATCTTTTAAGACTATGGTTGAGTTTTAAAATACGAGTTCATTAACCAATTTGGAATTGATGAAAGAAGCATAAAATATAGGGCTCCCTTGACATTATTGTAATATGTGGATCAATGTAGGGCTACCTGCACATGTTTCCTTTCCTCTCTTCCAATGGTGTTTATTGTCCATTGGTGCTTCCTCTTGAATTTCACTAACATATATAAAAAGAATTCAAAATTTGACTTCTTCACTTAATTTTCATTTTTACTTTACCATATTGTTCAACAATGTCCTTACGATACATGTATTGAAGATATCTCTTCCCGAATACAATCATAAAATTATAGCTCTATAAATGCCAACTGACACCTATGTGGAATCATTTTGTACTTATGCTATATGAATTCTATGAATATGTTTATGAAAATACTTAAATCTGCTCGAAGGATGGTTCTCTAATATACTGCACTGACTCCCCATATTTAACATTCATATTTACTTGGAGTGTCCAAGTCAGATGGCTCAGAACAATATAAGATTCTCTTTCTTTTATTCCTCTTTCTAAATTCTATCATCATCCTGAGTTTAGACATCTTCTTCTTCATCCTTTGCCTGAATTTCGACACTTTCCTCTTTTCCTGTAAATTCATCATGATATTGGGCCATTGTGAATCCTTTGATCACGATTCTTTGGAAATGTTCTTCATTTACCTACTCTTATTATTCTTCACTTATTTTCCAAGCCTTCTTCTATCTATCATCAGTATTTTATTTCATGGGAGGCTTTATGACGCTTATGCAATTTCAAGTTGTGTGTCCATAGTTGTGGAATTTGTAACATTCAATATTATGTGGAGTCACATATGGATTTCTTACTTGATCTTTTCTTTCATAAACCCTGCAATCTACTTTTTTATGTCCAAAGCTAGTACAATGAAAAAAATTACCATAAAATAAATTTACATACCTGGAAATGAATATTCTTCTTTGTGGTGTAGTCCTTCTATAATTCAACATACCCACAAGGGGAGATATTCTTTTTCCAACAATTGGTATTAGAGAAGGTTCTTTCAGGAAACAATTTAACCACTAGAAGGAAGATCATGGAGAGAAACAATTTGTATAAGAATGAGATACCACAATTTGACGGAAAGAACTATGCAACAGAAGGATGAAAACATATGTTCAATCATAGGTATTGGATGTTTGGTAATCGGTAGTAGAAAAATACAAATAACCGCCCACTCTTCCAACATATAACGATGGAAAGAAACTTAATCAAAAAAATTTAAAGGAAAAAAATTCTATCTTGAATGGTTTGGTTGATTTAGTATATGTCAAGGTTATACATTGTAATTCTGCAAAGGAGATATGGGAAAAAATTCAATTTTTTTATGAAGGGGATGCCAAAGTCAATGGATCCAAGATTCAAACTTACATAGGTTATTTTTAACAACTAAAGATGAAATAAGAGGAAGAAATTGCATCCTACTTTCTACAAGTTGATGAAGTAGTGAATGTTATTAAAGGTTTGGGAGAAGAAATAAATGGACCAGACATTATTCAAAAGATACTAAAGTATATACCAATGATATTTGATCTGAATATTTCATCCCCAGAGGAAAGATCATACCTAAGTACAATAAGCATGGATGAGCTACATGGAATATTTATAGCTTATGAAATGAGGACAAAACAAGAAAATCCATCCACAGAGGAAGCATCTTTTAAAGAATCGAAAAGGACAAAGAAGAATAAAAATCTCGAGGCATCCAAATTGTAGTTGTGGCGATGATTCAGATGAGGATGAATAAATGTACAACTTTGTAAGGAAGTTGAAGGAAGGAATTGGCAAGTACAAAGGTATCCTTCCCTTCAAATGTTTTAATTGTGGTAAAATTTATCATTTTGCAAATAAGTTTCCTTATGCTAAGAAGTAATATAGTGATCAAGAGTAATATCCTAACAAATAAAACAAATATAAAAAGGGAAACATGCAAGATAAGAGGAAAGTATTCAAGAAAAATATCTACTCAAGAGAAGACAGTTCTTCAACTTATGAATGAAAGCGACGGTGACTCAAAAAGAGTACTCTTTATGGCTACGAAAAATAAGAAAAATGACAAATAAGGTGAAGTGTATTTTGAGGAAGAATTAATTATTGTTTTAACTAAGATGAAGAAATAAAGGAAGAAAAACATCTACTTGAAAAACCAACTTGAAGAATGAAAAATAAAGGAAGAAGTAATACAAATCCAGATGATAAAGAAAGAAAAGGGGTGTGAGAATATTGAGAAGGAAATCATGACATTGAGAGTTGAAGTCAAAAATCTCAGCAAGGACATGAAAAGTTCTCAATTGGTAGCAAACATTCTCCATAGTCAAAGGTCGTACAATGACAAATCCATACTAGGATACAAGAATGTTCATTTTGAGGAAGGTTCAAGCTCCATGATAAAACCAAAAGAATAAGAGAGTTATGAAGAAGTTCTCAATGGAAGGAATCATGGTCAACAAGAATCAGAAAGGAATCAATACATAATACCTTCTACATCTAGGTAGAAAAGAAGCTTCAATCATTTTGAAATAAACAACCAAAGAGAAGATCTTGATCAACCAAGGAAAAATTACAGAAGGACTACACCACAAAGAAGATCATTCACTTCAAGGTATGTAAATTTATTTTATGGTCATTGTTTTAATTGTACTAACTTCGGACATAAATTTGTATATTGCAAGAATTATGAAAGAAATGATTAAGAAAGAAATGCACATGTAGCTCCACATATGCATTTATTTTATGATCATTTATTTCATAATCCCTGCAATCTACATATTTATGTCCAAAGTTAGTACAACTAAAACAATGACCATAAAATAAATTTTCATACCTGAAGTGAATGATCTTCTTTCTGGCATATTCCTTGTGTAATTATACATACCCATAGGGGATCTATTCTTTCTTGAAACAATTAGAGCAGATTCCTTCAGGAAATAGTCTTACAATTGGAAGGAAGATCATGAAGAGAAACAATTTGTATAAGAATGGATACCACAATTTGATGGAAAGAAATATGCATTTTGGAGAAGAAGGATGAAAACATTCATTGGAAGCACCAAATTATGATTCTCCAACTACAACTGGAAGGAGGTTCCAACCCCCCATTCTCAAGCTCCAACTTGAAATAATATACAACTCCCTAATTCTTTGGGTCTAGCCAGAAGGAGGATACAACCCCCTAGGTTCTCTGACTACAACTGGAAGGCGACTAAAACCAAATTTTCTTGCCCCATCCTACCACCTTTAAATATAAATATAAATCAACTATCATGGACTCTTCCACTGCCATTGCCACAAACTCTATCACCGTCACTATATTTGTCACTATCACAACTTTATCATTGTCACTATCACAATTATTTCATTGTCTCATAAACATGTATCTAAACCTGTACCATACCATGCATCAAGTGTATACCAATATAAATACTATTTCATTCATCATTCATGAACCAAAAGATATATCAACAATGAATAGTGAATCATGAACTAGAGCATCAACCATGTACAACCTGTTCCATATACCATATCATCAGTTATATGAAAATATTTACCATTTCATCAATGAAGCATCTCAAAGAACCTATGCATGCCCCTCATGCATACATCAACATACAACATGAATATCCCTCAAACAAGTACAAGCAACTCAAATATTTGATTTATAAGAACCATATCAATGTTGTACCACGCATATGATCTCTCCTCACTCATCCAACCATATACCACATCCAAGTACAATACCAACAATACCAAGAATGCCTCAAGAATTCACCAGATCATATGCAAAATTAACCATCAAAACAAAAATATAACCATACCAAAACTTTTGTAGCTGACCTGAACCTGTAGAATGTTGACTTGTGTACTTTCTTCAGAATTTAGGGACCTGGTACTAACATTTACCCTAAATGTCATGTGCCTCACTAGAGAGACATAGGGAAACCCGCTAGTTCCTTGATATAAAGGTATAGTGCATCAAGAGAGGGTGTCGCTATACAAGTATAGTGAAACTTGCGAGGATCTCAATAATTAGGGCTTTTCAAAACCATTGCCTTCTGCACCTCTGAAGCTTTCACACTTTTCCCACATTCAAAATTTTCGTTACTTGAAATTCTTTAAGATTTTTTTTATCTCCCCCTATCCAATTTAGCTTGATGTTGAGTGGATCATTGTGGGGTGGAAACTACTCTAAGTTTCTGTCACAGATACTCAAAAGGTTCCCTTCCAAGTGGTTTGGTGAATCTATCTGCAATATGCTCCTTTTTCTTGACATACTCTAGCTTTATGTTCTTCTCTGTAGCATGTTCTTATAATAAGTGATACTTTATCAGAATGTACTTATTATTAGAGTACATCACTCAATTCTTTGAAATATCGATGGCACTGGTGTTTTCATAGAGTATTTAAATAGGCTCATCAAACTTTACTTATATATATTGTAATGTTTTCTTCATCAAAGAACCTAAGTACACCAAGTTGTTGCTTCAATGTATTCTACCTGTATTGTTGATAAATATATTGATGACTATTTATTTATTATCCATGGTACCAGACACTCACCCAAGTATAAAATCTATTGAAATTTATTCAAGGGATATAAATACTATTGAAAATGGTGTGAATCATGAGATACATACAAATATTATGCACTGTGATTCTACAAAATAAATGTGGGAAAAATTGAAGACTATGTATGAAGTAGATGTGAAAGTTAAGGAAGTTGAACTTTAGATTAACAGATCCAAGTTCGAACAACTAAACATGAATGAAGATAAAAAAAAATAGTTGTCTACCTTCTTTGAATTGACGATATAGTAAATTGTATGAAAGGATTGGGAGATGAGATAAAGGAACAAGTCTTTGTCAAAATTTAATTAATATCTCTACCAATGAGATTTGATCCAAAAATTTCATCTCTAGAGGAAACAATGGACCTAGCTACAATGACCATGGATGAATTGCATGGAATACTCAAATCTTATGAGATGAGGATAGATAAATAAAATCTAATCATTAAGGAAGGAGCATTTAAGGAATCTAAGAAGATGAATAAGAAAGATAAACAAAAGAAAAATTCAGACTATAGTTGCAACAATGATTCAAAATAATATGAAGAGGTGGCTAACTTCATCAAAACACTGAAAAATGAAACCAACAAATACAAAGGTATGCTTCCATTAATTTGTTTTAATTATGATGTTGTTGGTCATTTTGCTAATATATTTCCTAAAAAGAAAAATAAAATAAATGAAGAAGAGGATGATCCTGAAAAGAAAAAGCAAGTTCAAAAGGGTAAAAGAAACAAAAATAAGTTTTTCAAGAAAATTCTTTTCACCAAGGAAGATAGTTCCTCACCAAAGAAAGATGAAGTCAGAGACAATGATACATAAATGGTACTATTCATGGAAATAGAAGACTTTGATGAAGAAGGCTCCAAGGAATAATATGAAGAGGACAAATTCGATTACAGAGAAGAATCGTTGAGTTCCATATAAGTTATTAAAAGGGAAAAGAAGAAAAACAAGTCACTCCAAGAAGAACTAACTCAAAACTCCAAAGAAGTCAAGCAGACAATCATGAAGATAAAACTCCAGGAAGAAGAAGGAAAGTGAATAAAAGAGGCACCAAGAGGGTAGTTAGAAGAAGGATAGAGGACCATTGAAGGCTTGTAAACTAAGATGGTCGCTCTAAGAAAATATATTTAGAAGAAGGACATGCAACAAAATAGCACCAGGATATTTGATAATATCATTAACTTTCAAAGAGCTTACTATGACACATTTGGATTAGGATAAAATAAGACACATACAAAGAAAGGTTCAACCTCCAAAAGGAAACAACAAGAAGAAAAACCAAGAAGCTATGCAGAAGCTATCAGAGGTCCCTCAAAAGAAGGAGACAGTAAAAATCAAGGGGAATATTAGAGATACATTGCACCATCTAGAATATTCGAAAGAAGATATTAATAGTACCCATCTATAGAAATGCCTCAAGTAGAAGAAGGATTCAGAAGAGCGACACCATTCAAAATATCTTTCACTCCTAAGTATCAAACTATTTTTTTTGGTTCATGTTATTCATGTTAGAATTTTTGGCATAGAGTTGTGAATTGTAGAGACAATACCAAGAACAAAAGCAATGATGAGAGCTATAAAATAAATATTTATCCAAGAATACCTCATGAAACACATAATATAAGATTCAACAGACTTGGATCATTAAATCATAAGGTAGAATGATACAAGTGAAAAACTTTTGGACATATGGCTAGATATTACAAACTCATTGTTCCTCCAATGGAACCAAAGAAGAATATCAACATTCATAATTAGGAACCACAAAGAATATGGATAAGAAAGCAAGATCAATTCAACATTAAAGAATGCAATCTTGATCTACAAGCTCAACACAAGAAACGTGGAAGGTATGTTGACAGTGGATTCGCAAAGAATATGACAGGTGATAAAGACAGGTTTTTGACATTGCATAAGGAAAGATATGGATCAATTTATTTTGGGAATGAAAACTCAGCCAAGATCATTGGAAAGGGAACATTCAAGCTCGGAAGTAAGGATGCCCTGGAAGAAAAATTTTTACTAGTCGAAGACATGAAACACAATATGTTAAGTATAATTGAAATGTGTGATCAAGGACAAAGACTTGTGTTTGATTCAAATAAGTGAGATAAGAAAAGAAAAATCAGGCAAATTGGTAGCTACAACTGCAAGGACCTCAAGAAACATATTCTAAATGAAATAGGAAAGAAAAGATGTTTCTTAGGAAAGGACAATGAAAGTTGGATCTGGCACAAAACAATGGGTCACATAAATTTTTATAATCTTGTCAAAGTCAGACAAAGGAAAGAAGTAAGAGAAATGCCTGATATCTCAAAGACAACAAACATTTTATGCAAGCATTGTCTAAAGGGAAAATATACCAAGAAAAAGTTCAAGTCAAACAAATATTGCACAACCAAACCACTGGAAATTGTAAATATTGATTTGGTTGGACCGAAAAGAACAAAAGGACTAAAAGGTGAACAATACTTCATGCTACTAGTTGATTACTACACAATAATGACTGCAGTTTGATTTCTAAAAAAGGAGTCAGAGGCATTTGAAAACTTAAAGACCTACAAAGAGATGGTTGAAAATTAAATAGAGTTGAAAATAAAGTGTTTGATATAACACATTGGAGGATAATTTACATCAAAAGAATTCATGGAATTTCTCAACAAACATGGGATAAAGAGGTAATTCATAGTAGCCAGGACACCTAAACAAAATGGATTTGTTGAAAGGAAAAACATAACCATACAAGAAATGGACAGAACCATGTTAATGTATTTGAATTTGACAGATGTATTTTGGGTACAAGCGGTGCATATAATAGTTCACATTCAAAAAAGAGGGATACTTAGAAAAAACAGTGATAAGACTCCATAGGAGCTATGTAAAGGAATACCAAAAAATGTGAATCACTTCAAAGTATTCAAAAGAAAATGATACATCAAAAGAGAAGATGACAAAATTGAATTTTTTTATTCTTGAGTTGATAAAGACATACTGGTTGGCTACTCAAGCAAAAAAAAGGCATACAATTTTTTCATTTTAAGACTCAACAAAATAGTAGAAAACATCAATGTGACTATTGATGAGAGAGATGGATGAAATATAAAATAAAGTAGAAAAGATTTAGTGGAACGAGATAACGAAGAAGATGTGAAAGAAGAATAAGTATATGAAGAATCAGATGAAGATAGAGAGAAACTAGAAGCAGAGAAAGACCAACAAGATATTCAAGTACCTCCAAAGACATCCAGTAGATGAGTGCAGAAAAATCATCCACCATAAAAAATTATTGGGAAAAAAGATGCAAGAGTTGAAACTAGAAGAATAATTTGTTCATGATAACATCAACACCTAACACTATTATATACCATTGAGCCGGGAATTTTTTAATAAGCCACCAATGAAGAATTTTAGATCAAAGCTATGGATGAAGCATTAGACCATATAGAAAAGAATGAAACTTGGGAACTAGTTCCAATTCCTAAGAACAAGAATGAAATAGGTACAAAGTGGTTCTTCAAGAAAAAAATCGAACGAGGACAGACAAGTTACCAGGAACAAAGAAATATTGGTATACAAAGGATACTCTCAAGTTGAAGGCATATATTTTTAAGAGATGTTTTATTTAGTTTCTAAGATGGAAGCAATGATATTGATACTAGCTTATGCATGCTCCAAGAATATTAAAGTGTATCATATGCATGTGAAATCAACATTCCTGAATGAAGATATAGAGGAAGAATTTTACATTGAGGATCCCAAGGGATTTTAGTTGACAGAAAAGGAAGGATATGTCTACAAGTTGAAGAAAGCACTATATGGAATCAAGAAAGAACCTCGAGCATGGTATTCTAGACTCAATAGATATCTTCAACAACAAGGATTCATAAAAGGAAGTAAAGAAAAAAATATGTACATAATATTGATCAAGACAATATACTAATCATTGAAGTTTATGCATATTATATCATCTTCGTAAGTGACGATCGTTACGAGACTTATCGGTAAATTGAAACATAAATAGATCTTCCTAGATCCACCTAGATCTAGAACAAAAAAAAATAGAACATAACACTTTCCCTAGGCTCTAATCATTGAGTTTACTATCTAGCAAGAGATGGGCAACATATTGTTTAAATATCTCTTCCTCTTATCATTTTCGTCCTAGATCCACTCCAGTGCTCCTATGATATTGAATCTGCAAGGGAACACAAGCCAACCAAAGTGAAAGAAATAGAGCACACTCAAAGAGAACCTATGTATGTGATCAATGAATCATACAATAAAACAAGATGTGTTTTATGGGAAAGAAACATATCACTATATTATATAATAATGAAAGTGGAGATTACAACCAAAGCCTTGATGTTGCAAGGTCCCGTTCCGATGACTCTTTACTACAACACACACACTTTCTCCAATATTAAATGAAGAACATCCACAATGACTTGATGAAATGAAATGAGGCTCTCAATAATGATCCAATGCAGAATTCTCCATACAATGTTAGCCAATTCAACCTTCATTAACCTTAATTCCTTCCTTTTGTGTTTAACCATTTCCATGAGAGATATCTCTTTATATAGGGAAAATAGATATGGTTAAAGAGATTAGGATGATCCCACCAAATCAGAGAAGCGAGTAGGATCCCAATCATATAGATGCCACCTCACCTTCTAGAATATCTCCTTCTAGAAATTTCGTGAAGGTCGACCTTTTCTTAGCCTTTTGACATCATCACACCCCAGCAGTATAGCAGCCTCTAGAGATGTCAAAAACCATTTTTATGGATAAGTGCAATGACTAGGCATCGTCGCACCCTGCTTATGGTGCATCCTGCTACAATCTTCCTTAATAGAGTTTTTTGGAAGAGAAAGCCAGTCACTTTCCTCATGGAGAAAGAATCTTTTTGGGAACATGGACACATGTTGTCAATGGATCACTATGATGGAAAAAATAATGTGGAACAGAATGCCCCCCAAAGTATGAGGCTGGAACTCATGAAATCAAAATACTTTGTAGAACGTGTGTGTCAGAAACAAAGAGTGCACCAGTCGGGAACCTACAAACAATCAAGCATCAGCATAATAATATATCATTACTTGAGGTAGGCATTCCCATACTTAGATTGCAAAATTTCAAATGATTCATGGCCAATAAATATACATTGTATATCCATGTTAAGGTGAATAGACATAGCCACCTAGAATACAATGTGGATCTATGCTCTAAAATGACTCAAATTCAGACATAGCCATGAGACATACAAAGTGGATCTATATGTCAATACAAATCATGAATACTCCATCTCAACCTGGATCAGAATGGTATGATCCAGGGTATTTATTTCCATCATCCCTAAGTACAAATATAAACATGATATTATAGGTGTCGAAGTCGAACATGGTAGAATCCACTTTATTACCAGTCAATAATGAAAATCGTTAACAAGTGTGAGGGAAATCACCATTGATGTCAATGACTCCAAAGGTACCCAAGTACAATCCAACGAGTGTGAATGAAGGAGTTGAATTCAAACACCTGAGGGAATCTTTCAATCAGGGGCCAATGATGTGAACCCACTGTTGAAAGAAAATAAACCTGGCATTGAGGCATGCACTCTCTAAGGTAATGAATGATTTCTAAGTCTTGTTACTGGATAATGAGTTGAAGTCGATAGGAAAAGACTCGTCACAAGAGGTCCTTGATGTATCCCCCATCAATGACATGAAATAAGTAACATATTTGAGATAGATCAGAGTGTGAAATGATTCTAAACTGACACAGGGAAGGCCGACATGGTAGAAAATTTATAACTGCAGATGGTTGACTCGATAGGAGTCTTATTAAGGCTACAGTTCTCTTGAACATAGAAATGACATGACAATGGTGTTGGCAGCATTGACTCAAGGAGGACCTAACATACATACATGTGGATGGTCAAATGAGAGATGAATGGATTTCCCAACCCAAATAGAATGATGAATGGGGTTTCATGTTCAAGAGAGACTATTACTGCCACTAACACAAACACAAAGACACATTTATTTTCCAAATCCCCCCTCACCATCTCTAGCAAGTACCTCTTTATTTTTAAACAATCTTGAGGAGGATAACCTATGCTTGCTGATGTAATCTCATCCTTCGGATGAGTCTCTCGGAGTATGTTTAACGAACACTAATAAGGAGTGGTTCGGTCCCATATGGGTCTTTCGATGTTTTTTTAACGAGTCCAAAGAGAGAAAACTTGGGGGTTTTTCATGTTTAGAGAATCTGAAAAAAACTTAAAGAGGACTCCACAAGTTATTTTTTTCGTACGTTAATATGGTGAGAAAAAAAAAGTGATAACCTACCTCTCATCAAATGTTTTATTCAAAAACTTTTATGAGCATGGAAAGAACAAGGTTGTTGGACAAATTTTTTGTTTTAGCGAAGCATGAGTAGAGCTTAAAGGATACTCCATGGGCTATGTTTTTCATGTTACCAATATGACTATGAATAGATGACAAAAGTATACTCGGTTACATTCTCATATATTTATGAGCATGAGAATGAACCAAACCTAAGCTCAAAGTTTTTTCTGAAAAAATCTAAAAGGATTTGTACATGCAAAAAATGTATAAAAGCAAACCAAAAGACGTATCCTTGTTCAATACTTCACTCCTATGTTTTTCATCTGCAAAAAACCAAACACTTTCAATGAAAAGTTAGAACTTTAGGGTTTAAGTGGAATGTATATAAAATAATATAAAACTAAAAATGAAAAAGTAATAAAGTAATAAAAATAGGTAAAAAATCCTTTTTACTATTTCATTGTTACTCCACCAAACATTGTTCCCAAAACCCCTATTTTACCTCAAGCTTTCACTGTTGATTACAGAAGGAATAGTTGATCATTTGAAAAAGAGTCTCTGTTGAACAAGCAATTTTCATCTTCTTCAACCTTCCATGGATTCATTTTTTCTTTTCATTGGATAGAAATGGATTTTTGGGTTGTATTTTCAAGGTTACTTGCATGCGAAGGTCATCGCAGGAGCCCTGCAATGACCTAGGGTCACCGCAAGAAGAATTTAAGATGCATTGCGATGACTTCGCATTGTATGAGCATGCTAGCCTACGACATGAGCAAAACAATTTTTATTTTTTTTATGTTTCTTCCAATAAAATGTTTATAGGAGAGATATGAAGATGTTAATCCCTCTTTTATGTTTCATTTCAGGTTTTTTATGATAAGGATGTTGGAATGGTGAGAGAGATAGCATGAGGATGAATATTACTTTGCCGGGAATGACTCGAGAACAATAAATTCCCTCCGAAAGTGTGGACTGCTCAAATTCTTCAAGATCCAAGGCATGAGGGCCTAGTATGTGAAATGGATTTTTTCTTTGCAGTTGACCGATGGACGCAGATACACCCACATGTGGGATGTGGACCAACAAGTATTTCATGTGGGGGATCACACTCTTATGATATATATCAAGTATATCTACTTCTTGATCAGGTTGTCTCGTCATGGGGCCTAAGTTACACTGATGGGTAGCAGGGGAGGTAGAGAACCTATGAGCCACTATATCAGTGCCCATTGTGTGCCCAATACTTAGAAGCATAGATACAAAGTTGTTATAAGATATGTTTGTGACTTACCTCTACGGACTATCCTCTACACTATCACATGCATGGAGGGGAGTGCAGCTACCCATATGGATCTTCAGAGATATTTCCAGTATGTGGTAGAATGCATGGAGCCTCGAGTTTTCAACTAGAGTGATGCATTTATGAGAATCATGAAAAATAGTTGACCAAGTGCAAGAGAGGTAACCTGAAATAGTTCGGATATGGGTCAATTCTGGTGTCCTTCTTCCTGGAGAGGGTTCCAAACTTATGCCTACAGGTACAGTGGGGTATACCTATCCCACAGGATCTAAGAATGAAGATGTGGGTCGACCTTATGGAACGACATGTGACTGGTCCTATCATCAGGTATAATGATGTTTTCTTTGATTCGTTGAGGACCCAGATGCTTATGGTAGATGACTATGCATATGCCAACCTAGACTTCCAAGGTGATCTAGACTTGCTTCTTCCTGAAGGTTCTTAATGGGGGAACATAGGTAAGAAGTATATTTTGTTTTTATAATGTTTTTGTGATTTTTAAATATGAAATTTTTTATGTTCTTTATCCGATGACTAATCAAAAATATATTTGATGATGCAGACATGGGACCTCATCAACCTCATGAGAAGCGAGGGGAGAGAGTCAAGGTAGCAGGATTAGCCATTTCTAACTACGAGGATATAAAAAAAAACTTGGAGGGGTTCATGATGGATGTCCCAGATGCCTCTATTGATGATATCCTAAGGCATTATCAGCGCCACATAGTGGGCGTATCTTCTTCCATCGTTCGACTGCTCTGTAGAGTAGCACAGGTAGTCGCATGTTATAGCGAGCAACATCCTTGATATTATATTTGTATATGAATCCATGTGCTTCACATTTTTTATATTTTGGTCTTCGGACAAAAATATTTTTTGTAAAACTTTTATCGTTATATATATATGAGGCTTCTACTGAATTACTTGTTGTATATACAAAGTGTGATTGGATTTTATAAATTTCTCAAATGTTTGTCTAACACATAATTAGACAATGCATCTGTTAACGTATTTAGACATCTAAGAATTTTTTGATATTCAATGTAATCAAAATGACGTTCCAAGAGGCAAATTCATAAATATACCCTTAATAATGTAGGACAACGAATGGAGTAGACGTTACTCAACTGTAGGACTACTAACTGCGAATCGAGTCATACAATAAGATGGCGGATTCCAAGAGACACAACGTCTATCAATAATTCGATGACTGCACTATATTCCGTGATATTGTTAGTTGCACGACCAAGGAAAACACCATGTAGACTAATCAATTCATATGTGGGTGCGTAAAATTCCTAAGCAATAGATACTAAGTTCTTAGTACTGCGACTAGTGCCATCAGAGAGGACAATGTAGGGTAGCAAAGACATCGATATATGGAAACCAAGAATAATTTAAGGTAAGCAATTGAAGGTCGAAACTAAACACTGAAAAAGCACACAAGATTATGATACACTATAAATACAAGAACTCATGCAAAAATGACTTAAGCATAGTACTTCTTTAAGTAAATCCCATTTTGGGGCTCATTCAAATGGATTCCATCATAATCGATTAGCTCATAAGATCCCTTATCCAACACATGTTTAGAAATGTAAGGACCTCACCACATTACTTCAAATTTATTGGCCCCTAGAAAATCACAATCCTGATTGTAGAGGAGAACTAGATCACCTTCAAAAAAAACATGTGGCTTGACATGCTTGTTTTATTTGTCTTTAACACATTTCTTCCGAGTTTCAATAAATAGGGTGGCATCACGATGGGTTTCGTCTAATTTCATTAAATACATAAGACACTCTTCTTCGGCATAGGTATTGGGGAGAAGTTCAATGACCAGTTTCAAATATGGTATTTCATGTTCAATCAACAAGATACCCTCGATAACATAAACTAGCTGGAAAGGTGTAAATCCCATCGTAGACTTAACAAATGTCTTATAGGCCCATAATGTTGAGAACAACATCATGTTCTAGGTTTTCTTATGAATTCCTATCATTTGTCGAAGCATAGCAATGAGAAATTTGTTGATTTCTTCAACTTGGTCATTGGCTTGCGGACAATAGGGGGTTCACTTTTCATGACGAAGACCCAACTTTTTAGTAAATTGAGACATCATAAAATTTCAAAAATGACTATCATGATCAGTAACGATAGCTTGGGGGATACCAAACTGAGTAATGATATGATTGAATATGAACAACGTTGTGGTTTTCCTGGTGCTATCAAATGTAGGCATCACCTCGACCCATTTAGTGAAGTAATCCATAGCTACAATGATGTATCCATGCCCCTCGGTCGCGTGAGGGTTACATGTCATGAAGTCAATGCCCCATTTGGAAAATGGACCAATAGAAACTATAGGATGTAAAGGAGAAGGATAATATCTTATCTTCTTATTATAAGTTTGGAAAGCATGGAATTTCTGAACAACATTGATGCAATCTTTAAACAAAGAAGGTAAAAAATAACCCTCTCGTAAGATATTTTGGGAAGTGGCATACCCAAAAATATGACCGCCATAGGATCCATAGTGAAAATCATTCAAATATTTCTTAGCTTCATCATAAGTGAGAGATCATCGGAAAATGGAGTCAACACCACGGTGGTAAAGAGTATCACCTAGAATGATGTATTGGTGGGCTTGATACTGTATACGACGACGATTCATACTAGATAGATTAGGCAGGAAAGTTTGAGTCTGAAGATAGATAATTATATATATATACCATACATCATCACAACTAATCAAAAAAAAGGATTCATCAAGTAAGGAATCCTCTGCCACATTTTCTGTCTCAGTGGAGGGAAGGTCGCATATCAATTTGACAAAAACCAAATATTTCTTGGACTTATCACGTTGAAACTCTAAGTCAAAATCTTGTATAATAACTATCCATTTGGAGTAATTTCCCCCTAGCAGTTGTCGAATGATAATATGTTGCATAGGGTTGCAATCAAAGATAACAGTGGTCCGACGTAACAAGATATAATGACGAAAATTTTGGATAGATTGAACAACTACCAAGGCCAGTTTTTCCACATGGAGGTATTTGGTCTCGGTAATCATGAGACTCTGACTCAAATAGTATATCACATGTTCGTCATGTGAAACATCCTCTTGGACTAAAACCATAGTGACAGTAGAGTCTAAATAAACTAAGTAGATTAAGTAATCCCAGCTATAGTCAGAGGAAAAGAGTAATGGTGTATGGGTTAAGGTAAGTTTCAAATATTCAAAGTTTGTTTGTAGTATCATCCCATACAAACTTGTAACCTTTCTTGATTAATCGAGTGAACACTTTCGTCAGTTTAGTGTAATTGGGGATGAAACGATGTAAAAAAAAATCCTTCATTTGCAAACTTTGGAGTTGGCATAAAGTGGAAGGAGGGGGTGGAGTAAGGATAGCCTCAAACTTAAAGGGTTCTACTCGAATCCCATGTATTGACACAATAAAACCAAGCAATTGGCTAGAATCCACACAAAAAATGAATTTGTGTGGGTTTAAGAGGATACGATAATAGCGACAATGTACGCAAATGGCCCTCAAATGCATCGGGTGATCTTGGCGATGGAGGGAATGCGCATGTATATCATGAAGATAAGGTTGCACGATGTAATTAATATCATGGAAATCATAAGACATAGGGCACTGAAAAGTCGTGCCAGCATTCTCGAGACCAAAGGTTAATTTCCGGTAGGCAAAGGTCCCCCAAGGGAAAATAAAAGAGTTCTTGTGTTAGTCCACGAGTAAAATATTAATTTGATTATAACTGGAGAAACCATCCATTAAAGAGAAGAATCCACTGTTGTTGTAGTCATCAATGATCTGGTCAACGAAAGGGGTTGTGTAATTGTCCTTAGGACAAGATTTATTTATGTCCCTATAATCTGCACAGATGCGAATGATACCCTGTTTTTTTATTCACCGGAACTAGATTGGATACCCATTCAGTCAAAGCCATGGGATAGATAAATCCAACTTTAAGAATTTTTTCAACTTCAAGATTGATAGCAACAACTTTGCATGGGTTCATTGGGTGACGTCTCTGCCGAATGGGTTTAGCATCCGGGTATGTCTTAATCTCATGTACAATGATATCAGGATCGATACCTAGCATCTCTTCGTAACTCCAGGTGAAAGCATTGTGAAATTATTGGAAAATGGATTTATACTCGTCGACCTCATCAGATGAACATGAGGCTCCAATATGAACATTGTCCATGACTCTGGGTTTAATTGATATGTCAAGAGGGATGATAGGTGAAATGTTTCACAAGTTCCCTTCGTACAAAACATCATGTGATGACTCAGGAACTGAGGAAATAACCACAACGGTCGACAAAGTCAAAATCTGTTAGTAACTCTCTATGGTGTCACATTCTAGAAAGAGAATGGAGAAATGATGTCCATTGTCCTAGAGAGTGTCTTCCATAGACATGACTAACATGATCATCTCATCGGTAGGAAAGATCACATGAAACGAATCATGAGATGAATCACAAAGAGAAGGAGGGGAGAGGGATGTTGATTGAATAGCTTGGTAAGAAGATTCGACCAGACTTAAAGGCATCATGTCACCATAACGTGGGTAATCACCAGGGCTAGGTACTACCCATGGGTCATATGACACAGGGGTTTCATGAACAGTAGTGGATATCATGTTAATATAGGAAACAAAAGGAGGGAGAATATCGGGTGGTGGGATTGGAAAAGTACCCATCAAATTTGAATCTTTCGGAAGACCCACTTTGATATTCTCATAACTAGGGGGTGTCTTCAAGATGAAAGGAACGTTTCTAGTATGGGAATAAGAATTAAAGAAGGTCAGTTGGTCAACAGTAAGGACCTTTCCCTGATGTGGGAAACGTACCACACGTTAAAGAGTAAACAAAATTGCATGCATGGAATCAATCCAACTATGACCAAGTAAAAGGTTATAATCAAGAGGTGCATCGAAGACCTCAACTTTGACATTGACAGATTTACCCTCCAACATAATAGATAATGAGGGAAGAAAACCGTAGGGTTTAAATCATGTACCATTGAAATCCTTAAGTGTATTGTGTGATTCAGTGAGGCTAGGAGAGACAATGGATTTCCAACAAGTAACAGACATAAAACAAGTCGAGGCTCCTTCGTCAATAACGATTCTGTAGATATTCTTGTTTTAAACAAAAACTTGGATCTGGAAAGCTAATTGAGGAGGAATCCTTGGAACATAACCTTCAAAGTCAATGATTATGAGAATAGTATCCATGAGATCAATTCCACTTATGGCCTTTAACAATGCATTCCATTGAGCAGAACAGCTTTGAAGGACTTCAAGAGCTGACATGGAAGAGGGTTCTTGTGCAAGGTCATCTACAATACTGTGGTTTTGTGCAAAACGTGCATGAGGATTGAACGTAGACTTATGAACAACACCCTTGGCAGGAGGGTGAAGGGCTTTATTGAGACACAGTATTTCAAGATGAAGAGGACCATTTGGAGGTGAAGTTGAAGGAGAAGGTTGGACCAATGAAGGTGGTATATAATCAACTTTTTCTTTGAACGAAGAGTAATCTTTGGCTCGAGTTGCGACTGCAACTTCATTATTTTTAGAATCACCAGCGCACATAAGGACATAAGAAGAGGTTGAAGGGGTAGATTGGTCATGAATGACTAGTTGGGATTGCTTCTGAGAAGGGAAAGGTTGTGACAAAATGATAGGTGTAGGAGTTTTTTCGCTCCCTTGGAGGAACATAGTAACCTTGACGTGTCTTGGACAATATTTTGTGTAATGATCATCACCACAAATAAAGTAGGGGTAACAAGGCTTACATTTGTATTTGTCATCAACGATTTGCATTTTGGCTTTATCAGATTGTGTATTATTATTCTTGTCCTCCTTGTTCTTACCCTTCCCTTTCTTTTTATTTTGATTCTTTCTGGTAGGTGCAGATTAAACAGAATTAACTTCGGTAGTATTAACAGTGGAAGGAATAGGAGAGAAGTATTTTTTGCATTATAATTATTAGGTTTGGGATTGGTGTGACTAGCTTGCATCGACTAGGTCTCAGCGTGGAAGGTGCCAATCACACCATCAACAACATGAGAAGCTGTTGGAGGTTTTGGGGTAGGGTTTGTGGAAGGACGACGGGCATCAGGGATCGTATCTTAAAGTGTTCTCATTTGCAAATAAACGAGATAAATATACTGAGCAAAACTAATCGCCTACTCTTCCATGACAACACCACCCATGGTAGAATCACGAGCGATAGGTCCAATGAGTGATTTGGTAAACCACTTAGCTAATAGTTGATCATGAAGTGGAACTTTGATTAAACATCTTCTTCTCCTCCACTCATGAATGTGATCGGAAATATGAATGGAGGAGGATTGTTTGAAATAACTCAAAATTTTGGTTCCCATCTCATATCAAATTGGTTATTGGTAATGTGTCAAAAAGGCCATGGCTAGGGTGTTAAATTTTTTGAACAAACCTCATGATAACTCGATGTACCATTTTGTTGTTGAACCCATGAGATTTCGTTGCGAAAGTCATAATATGACGTAGTCATCCATCAAGGAGTTGAATGAACACAACAAAATAAAAGTCATAACATGATTATTCAGATCTTCTCTTGTTCGACCGTCAAATTTAGGAATGTCGGATGGTAACTTGGACAGTGTGATGGAAAAAATAGGAGAATGTAAGATAGGACCATTCAAAATCCTAGATAGATCAGGTAAGTCCAAAGTAGACAAGAAAGGAAATTGTTGGTTCACTTGTGGAAACTGGTAGTTTTGAGGGGGAAGCCCTATAGGTATACCAATGGGACCATAATTAGTCTACAAATAATGATATTTTCCTGAAAAATTTGGTTGTGGAGGATTTTGAGACTCATATCCCATAGGGTTGGGTTCATTAGAGATGTTCCCTTGGAAAGGAACACTAGATTGAACGTTCAGACCCCAAGTGGGATTCAAAGAACCTAGATACGGTTGACCGAGGTTAGGGGGTATGAAAGAGATAACTTGAGGATGTTTCCCCCCACACAGTTGTAAATTTCCTTGGAAATTAAGATTCCAAGGTAGATAGTGTACCACAGGTGCATTCTGTCCATAAAGTGGGTTATGGAATCCAACCTAAGGTTTCCCCCAAAGCTGATGTTGTGTCCCAATCTGAGGTTGTCCCCAAAATTTAGGTTGTGCCCCAATATGAGGTTGTCCCCCAAATTGAGGTTGTGCCCCAATCTGAGGTTGTCCCCCAAATTGAGGTTGACCTCCAACAGGAATATGGAAACCAGAAGTGATAGAAATATTGTTGCCTCCAAGCAGATTTGAGCCACTAGGACTAGATCCTCCATGTGAAGGTGGAGGAGGAACATAAGACCCTATAGAGAGGACCTGGGCAAGTGTAGGAACAAAACCAACAACAATGATGCAGGAGCATCATAAGCAGCCATCCAAGAAAACAACGTAAAAGGCAGAAGACAACTGGAAGACCTCCAGCGCACGTTTTTGAAATGTTTTTGAAGCATTAATGTAATGATTAAAGGGAAGCGTACTTTCATATTGTAAACATATCATGAGCGATTCTCTCTCATATATAGAAGGTAGAGGCATTTATGCATAGTTAATGAAAGTAGGTAGGTTTGAATTATAGATTAGACAATTTAGAGAGTAGGAGGGAAAATGGATATAGACACCCTCATCTTTGTATCATTAGATCATTAGAACATTAGCATAGAGCTGTAGCAGAGAGCTAGAGAGAAGAACCCATGTATAGAAGCTTTGAATTAACACATGAATCTTTTAATCAGACTCATGGTGTTATGATGTTTTTTGTGTATACATGCTGAATGGTATTCTCTCTGTTATGCATTTACTTTGATATTGAGTTGAATGTATTATTTCATATTAAATGTTTGAATTCTGAGAGAAGAAATAAAACGTGTTTCAATTGTTTCTCTTCCTGAAAGAGAATTTCCTGCAAGGAGTGCAGTGAAACATCCGCAAGGAGTGCGTTGACAAAGGTTTAGAGTTTATCTCTGGAATCTCAGGAGGGATATCATTGTTCTCATTCCAGTAGAAGTGAAAGTGAAGCACAAGATTCGTGCAAGGTGTGCGAAGGCTAACTGAGTCCTTAGGAGTTACTAAATAAGGTGGAAGAGAAAGACTGTTGTCGCAGAAGGTACACCGAGTCAAGAGTTCAAATACGCAGAAGAATTTCAAGGTCTGTCGCAAGGAGTGTGAGCAAAGGCCCTTTTTCGAGGCTTGAATTTACCAGAAAAAGATCAGAAGGGGTAGCGCCTTTGAAGTGTTCGAAGGAAGGTAGGAAGCGGAATATTTGTGCATAAGGTTAAATTCCGGTGAAGGAAAATTGGTTTGTTCCATAGATATTCTTGAGGAGAGAATCAAACGGTTGAAATTCTCTGTGGAGACCTCACGAAATAGCGAGGACCATAGGATTCAAGAGAGTTGCGGGGAATATAAGCATTGGACGAATCCATCCTTCGAGAGGCGGGATCCAATGTGGACCATTGATCATGAATTTTGGATCGTCGAGATCATTTTGACATTTCGGGGTTTGTAAGTCCGAAGTGTGAATGAAGCCCCTAGTCACTCGAACTCCCGAAGCGTGAATTGGATTGTCGTGTGTAAAGGCGAGGAGCAAAATTTTTGGCGGTTCGGAAATTTCAGAGTTCGGCATTTCGGGGGTCCTGATGACAAGGATTTGGGCCTAGTAGAGTAGAAATATTGAAGTTGTGATTTGCAACAGAACTTGATGTGAATTTTGGGATTTCTATAATTCGGGATTCAGAATATCGGAAGTCCTGATGACAAGGAGCCCAAGGCCTTTGTGTTGAAAAACTTGGGGTTGCGAAACCCTAAAAATCCTTGAAGTGGAATTTTGGCATTTCGGGGATCGAGGTTTCAGCATGCCCATTGACAAGGATTCGGGACACTTCACATTAGAGATCTTCAATTTGTGAAACACAAAATATCTGTGAAGGCGCGTTTCGACATTTTAGTGTTTCGGGGTTCGCAGATTCGGGATTGTGGTGACAAGTGTTTTGGGATCAAGAGTTTCAAACTCCCGGTACCTAGAAGCCCAAAAAAATGTGAGTCATTGATTTCATAGAAGGTATTGCTTCAGAATTCGGGGTTTCTATGTGATAAGGGAATGACAGTCAAAGACTGATTCAAGTTCTGAAAACTGGGAAAGGTGACAAGTGGTAGGAATTCACGTTAGAGACTGAGGACAGCTAAGAGAAAAGGTGGTGAGTTTTTGTCAATAGTCAGAGTCAGACTCCGTTGACTATTTCAAGGTTCGGAGGTTGGAGAGCCAGAAAACCTCACGTCAGGATTCACAAAATTGCAAAGTCCGAAACCCTGAAAAAAAAGAGAAAAAAAAGTCGTTGAGGAGTCAAAAATTGATGAACATGTCGGGATTTGGCAATTCAACACTTTAGGAGACAAGAGATCAGGGTTCCTTGTTTTGGAATTCCCGAAGTCACAAAACAGGATACAGAAGCAGAGGAGGACATGGCCAAAGGCTTCGACGTTTCGACATTTTGGGTTTCGGAGAGTGGAAGGGCCGAGAACCTCGACAATAGGGATCACCAATCATGAAACCAGAAGTCCTTTGTGGCTTGAACAAAGGGGTTGATTAACCCTCAGCATGGTTTTAGTGATTATCCTGAGTGGATCTCGGCCCTAGGGCAAGGGGTCTGCGTCAGTTGTGGTATCAGAGCACAAAACAATTTCTTTGCTTTCTGTAGTAGGGGAAAGGAGGAACATTTTTAGCCATGCCATCAAGAAGAAGAGAAAGACCAATGCCTGATCCAACAGTGGAAAGAGAAATGCGTGAAATACGTGCTAGGCTTGATGCCATGGAGACAGAACAGAGGTGCATTGTCGAAACTCGAGATATCAGTGAGGCTGACAGTGAAAATGAAGCTGGACATGCATGAGAATAAGTTGCAGTCGAAGATGGTGTGGATGAACGCCTATTTAGGGATGTTGCAAGGATAGATGGCAGGGAAAAAATGGAGATTCCCATGTATGAAGGGAACCTGGATGTTGAAGAGCTTCTAGACTGGATTAGGGATCTGAATAAGTACTTCGACTATGAGGATGTTGAGGAAGACAAGAAGGTAAAGCACATTGTCACAAGACTTAAAGGGCATGCAACATTATGGTGGGATGAACTGCAAGATGACAGACACTGGAAAGGCAAGTAGAAAATCAACAGTTGGAATAGAACGGTTGCGAAGATGAAAGCCAAATTCATACCCAAGGATTATCAAATTACTCTATTTCGGAGGATGCAGAATTTGAGACAGAAGATGATTTCAGTAAAAGAATACACTGAAGATTTCCATAAGATCAACATTAGGGCATGTCATCGGGAAAGCGATGATGAAAAGGTTTCCAGGTACATGAATGGTCTGTGATATGACATTCAATACAAGGTGAGCATGGTGAGTATTAGGAATGTAGAGGATGCTTATCAGATGTCTCTGAAAGCTGAAGAGAAGCTGAGCCAAAAGAAAGGTCAAAGAGGCCAAGGCAGAAGTTAAGCCAGAGGCAAAGCAATTTCCCAAGATAGAACTTAGAAATCTAAAAAAGAAGGGAAGAAACCTCAAACCCAAACTGAGAGAGGGGGAAGCTCACAGAGAGGATAGTATGCTGATAGAAATACTTTTACTCGTACCAAAGGAAGAGGAAGAGGTTGAGGAGGTGAAGTGAAATCTTTTACCTGTGGGAAAAATGGACATAAATCTTATGAGTTTCGAGATAGGAAGAAAGAAGGTGGTGAAACTCACATTGCCAAAGCACAAGGATGGAATGTTGAGGTAGAATATGCTGAGGGCGAAAGATCCATGATGATGAGGAAAGTTCTCTTAATGCCAGAGAAGGAGACAGAGAACCCAGCCCAAAGGAAAAGACTTTTTCAGAATGCTTGCAAGACCAAAGACAGGGTATGCAAGGTTATATTGGATAGGGGTAGTACAGACAATCTTGTTTCTACAAAGATGGTATAAAAATTGGAGTTGGAGACTATTGTACATCCAATCCCATACAGAGTTTTGTGGCTACAAAAAGGACATCAGGTAAATGTTACTAAACAATGTTTAGTTGAATTCAAAATAGCGGGATATAAGGATGAAATAATGTGTGATGTCATTCCCATGGATGTTTGTCATCTATTGCTGGGTAGACTCTGGAAATATGATAGAAATGTGATTCATGATGGGAGAAAGAACACATACACCCTGGAGAAGAATGGGAGGACACACATGTTGCTACCGATTAAGGATAAAGAAGTGAAACCAGAGGTAAGAAACCTAGTACTTCTCATGAGTGGGAAGGAACTTCTTAATGAGGTTAAGAAGAAGGAAGACACACAATTTATTGTGGTCAGGAAGCCTAGAATTGTTTTGACCAGTACAAGAGTGGATGATTTACCAAAAGTAATCCAGAAGTTGTTGGAAGGATTTGCTGATATAGTAGTGGACGAACTACCTCGTTCGTTACCACCTATCAGAAGTATAATTCATCACATCGATCTTATACCTGGAGCCAGTTTACCAAACAAAGCAGTGTATAGGTTGAAACCACAAGAGAATGAAGAAGTAAAGAGACAAGTCTAGGACTTAATGGACAAAGGATTGGTTAGAGAGAGCTTGAGTCCATGAGTTGTTCCAATAGTACTCAGCCCAAAGAAAGATGGAGGCTGGAGGATGTGTATAGACTCAAGGGAAATCAATAAGATTACCATCAGATACAGATTTCCATTACCAAGGATGGATGATTTGATGGATTTCTTGAGTGGAGGAAAGATTTTTTCAAAGATTGATTTGAAAAGAAGATATCATCAAATCTGAATGATAGAAGTTGATGAATCGAAGAAAACATTCAAGACGAATGAGGGGCTGTGTGAATGGCTTGTTATGCCATTTGTCTTAACAAATGCACCTAGTAATTTCATGAGATTGATGAGTGAAGTCCTGAAGGATTTCATAGGAAAATTTGTCATTGTATATCTTGATGATATATTGATTTTCAGCAAAATAGAAGCAAAACACTTGAAGCATTTAGCTACAGTGATGAGGAGATTGTAGCAAGAGAAATTGCCGTTAAATATGAATAAATAGACATTTATGAGGACATAACTCATTTATTTGAGTTTTTTTATCTCTGCAAATGAGTTGAAGATGGATCCATAAAAGGTGAATGCAATTAAGAATTGGCCATCGTCGAAAAGTGTGTTTGAAGTTCGAAGCTTACATGCTTTAGCTAGTTTCTACAGGAAATTCATTCGAAATTTTAGTGGGATTAGCGCACCAATGATGGAAACGGTGAAGAAAAGACACAAATCTTTTCACTGGACAGAAGAAGCAGAGAGGAGTTTCAATCTGCTAAAGAAGAAGATCATTGAGCAGCCAATATTGGTGTTGCCAAATTTCAGCAATACGTTCCAGGTCAAGTGTGATGCGAGTGGATATGCAATTGGAGCAGTCTTGAGCCAAGTTGATAGGTCGGTCGCATACTTCAAAGAGAAATTGAATGAAGCGAAGGTCAAATACTCGACATATGACAAAGAATTCTATGCTATCATACAAGTGCTGAAGAAATGGAGACATTATTCGGTTCCTAAGGAGTTTGTTTTGTACAACGATAATCACGATTTGCAATTTGTGACTCAATAGGACAAGTTGAACCAAAAGCATGCAAAATGGGTTGAATACATGTAGAATTTTACTTTTGTAACTAAGCATATTTCTGGAACCGCTAACAAAGTTGTTGATGCTTTGAGCAGTAAATGTTTGTTGATGCAAGAATTCAAGGTCAAAACTTTGGGTTTTGATAACCTCAAAGAAATGTAGAGAGATGATCCGGACTTTAAAGAGGCGTATGAGGCATCCGAGAATCTAGTTCTCGGGGACAAAAGCCAGTGGACCGAATATATGATCCAGGATGGATTATTATTCAGGGGCAATCAATTATGTATTCCAAAATTCTCCATGAGGGAGAACCCGCTAAAGGAAAAACATAGTGGAGGATTAGTTGGACATTTCGGTCATGAAAAAATGTTCTCAAAGTTGAATGACTCATATTTCTGGCTAGGGATTAGGACAGATATTAAGAAATTTGTGGATAGATGTAGGATTTGTCAGCACACAAAGGGGAAAAGCAAGAACACAGGGTTATACCAGCCACTTCCCATACCAAAGAGGTCATGGGATGCAGTGAGGATGGATTTCATATTGGGACTGCCAAGGAAACAAAGAGGATTTGATTCAATATTTGTGGTGGTAGACAAATTTTCAAAGATGGCACATTTCATACCATGCCATAAAACCAGCGATGCAACTCATATTGCGAACCTGTTTTTCAAAGAAGTCATCATACTTCACAGTTTGCCAAGAAGTATAGTTTGAGATGCGGATACCAAGTTTGCAGGACATTTCTGGAGGACTTTATGGAAGAAGTTGGGGACAATTTTGTCTTTTATCTCAACGTATCATCCTCAGATGGATGGGAAGACAAAATTTGTAAATCGGAGCTTGGGAGATTTGTTGAGGAGCCTAGTGACTAAACACCACAGTCAGTGGGGCCACATTCTGCCATAGGCAGAATTTGCTTATAATGATTCGATCAATAGAAGCACAGGGTAGAGTCCATTCCAAATTGTATATGGAATGTAGCCAAGGGGAGTTTCTAAATTGAAAGATGTGGAACAAGCTGAATTCAAAAGTGTTGGTGCAGAAGACTTTGCAGAAGTAATGAAGGAGCTTCACAGTCGAGTCAAGGAGTGATTGCAGAGTTCAAATCAAGAATACAAGCACAGAGAAGATCAACATAGGCGAGAACTTCAATTTGAAGTTGGTGATATGATTCTTTCACATCTGAGGAAGGAGAGGTTCCCAAGGGGAACATATAACAAACTAAAAATGAAAAGGATTGGACCATGCAAGGTCTTGAAGAAATTTGGGGCAAACGTATATGAGATTGAATTACCCAATGGGATTGGAATCTCATTGATATTAAATATTGAGGATTTGTACCCTTACAAAGCTGGAGAAGCAAGAGCATAGGATGAACAGACAAAGGTTCAATGGACTAAACAAATTCCTGTAGATGAAAAGCCATAGATGGAAAGCATAATTGACAAGAGAGTCAGCAAAAAGACCAAGAGGAAGGAGTATTTTGAATACTTGGTCAAGTGTAAGGGACATATAGTTGAATATGCTAGCTGGGAAAATCAAGAAGAAATTCATAAGCATGGGCAGACCGTGCAAGAGCTCATGAACAAAAGTTCATGAAAATTTTCAAGCGAGGACATATGATGCAGGAGCATCGTAAGTAGCTAGCCAAGCAAGCAACGTAAAAGGTGGAAGACAACTGGAAGACCTCCAGTGCACATTTTTGAAATGTTTTTGAAGCATTAATGTAATTATTAAAGGGAAACATACTTCCATATTGTAAATAGATCATGAGCAATTCGCTCTCATCTGTAGAAGGTAGAGGCATTTATGCATAGTTAATGAAAGTAGGTAGGTCTGAATTATAGATTATACAGTTTAGAGAGTAGGAGGGAAAATGGATATAGACACCCTTATCTTTGTATAATTAGATCATTAGAACATTAGCATAGAGATGTAGTAGAGAGCTAGAGAGAAGAACCCATGTACAGAAGATTTGAATTAATACATGAAGCTTTGAATCAGAGTCATGGTGTTATGATGTTTTCTGTGTATACATGTTGAATGGTATACTGATAGTTGTTTCATTCTCTCTGTTATGCATTTACTTTGATACTGATTTGAATGTGTGATTTCATATTAAATGTTTGAAGTCTGAGAGAAGAAAGAGAGCGAGTTTCAATTGTTTCTCTTCCAGAGAGAGAATTTACTACAAGGAGTGCGTTGACAAAGGTTCAGAGTTTATCTCTGGAAGCTCGGGATGGATACTGTTGTTCTCATTCCAGCAGAAGTGAAAGTGAAGCACAGGAGCCGTGCAAGGCATGCGAAGGCTAACTGAGTCCTTAGGAATTATTAACTAAGGTGGAAGAGAGAAAGACTGTTGTCACATAAGGTGCATAGAGTCGAGAGTTCAAATACACAGAATCATTTGAAGGTCTTCCGCAAGGAGTGCATGCAGAGGCCCTTTTTCAAGGCTTAATTTACCAGAGAAATCTCAGAAGGGGTAGCGCCTTTGAGGTGTTCGAAGGAAGGTAGGAAGTGGAATCTTTGTGCAGAAGGTTAAATTTCAGTGAAGGAACATTGGTTCGTTCCATAGAGATTCTTGAGGAGAGAATCAAACAGTCAAAATTCTCTCCGTAGAACACACAAAATAGCGAGGACCATAGTATTCAAAAGAGTTGTGGGGAAGATAATAATTGGACGAATCCATCCTTTGAGAGGCAGGATCCAATGTGGACCATTGATCGTGACTTTTGGACCGTCGAGATCATTTCGACATTTTGGGGTTTGTAAGTCTGAAGTGTGAACGAAGCCCTTGGTCGCTCGAACTCCCGAAGCGCGAACTGGATTGTCATGTGTAAAGGCAAGGAACAAAATTTTTAGCAGTTCATAAATTTCGGAGTTCAGCATTTCGAGGGTCCTGATGACAAGGAGTTGGGCCTAGTAGAGCATACATCCCAAGGTTCATAGTTGCGAAAAAAATTGATGTGAATTTCAGGATTTCGGTAATTGGGGATTCGGAATACCGTAAGTCATGATGACAAGGAGCCTGGGGCCTTTGTATTGAAAAACCCAGAGTTGTGAAACCCGAAAAATCCTTGAAGTGACATTTTAGAATTTCGGGGATGGGGGTTTAGACATGCCCGTCCACAAGGATTCGGGACACTTCACATCAAAAATCCCAAATTTGCGAAACGTGAAATATCTGTGAAGGCGAGTTTCGGCATTTCGGTGTTTTAGGGTTCGGGGATTCGGGATTGTGGTGAAAATTGTTTTGGTATCAAGAGTTTCGAAATCTCGGTACCTAGAATCCAAAAACAATGTGAGTTGTTGATTCCATAGAAGACATCGCTTTGGAATTCAGGGTTTCGAATTGATAAGGGAACGACAATCAAAGACTGATTCAAGTTCTGAAAGCCGTGAAAGGTGACAAGTGGCAGGAATCCACGTTAGAGACTAAGGACAACTGAGAGGACAGGTGGAGAGTTTTCATCAATAGTCAGAGTCAGACTCCGTTGACTATTTTTGGGTTCAGAGGTTGGAGAGTCAAGAAACCTCATGTCAGGATTTGCGAAATCGCGAAGTCCGAAACCCCCCAAAAAGGCGAAAAAAAACCTATTGAGGAGCCAAAAATTGATGAACATGTCGAGATTCGGCAATTCAACACTTTAGGAGACAAGAGATCAGGGTTCCATGTTCTAGAATTCCCGAAGTTGAAAAACTTGATACAGAAGCAGAGGAGGACGTGGCCAAAGACTTCATCATTTTGGCATTTTGGGTTTCGGCAGGTGGAAGGCCCGAGAACCTAAACAATAGGGATCACCAATCACGAAACTCAATGTCCTTTGTGGCTTGAATAGAGGGGTTGATTAACCATTGGCGTGGATGTAGTGAATATCTTGATTGGATCTCGGGCCGAGGGCAGGGGGTCTGCGTCAAACAACATTATACTCAGGAGGAACAAAAAGTTTAGAAACTCTTGATGGAACCTAGGTAGAGGTAGCAATGAAAGTATTAATAGCTCTATACCTAGGGGAAGTGACAGATTCAATCTAGGTGGAACTGGTTTCCCAATTGGAGCTTGGTAGATAACCACATTTCCAATAGGAATCATGGTATCTTGTGGGACCATAGTACAATGGGCCATATGGAGAGTAGGAATCGAGTGAGAACCAATCAACAACTGGTCTAGAATGGTGGTGACATTACTGGTAGTACTAGTAAAATGGTCTAAAGGTACCATATAGGTAATAGACGTCGAGGCACTTGTGATGCCATAGGTCAATCAGGACTCGCTCCTATATTATCATATAGATCACGTACTATAAAAGGGATAGAACTAGGAAAGGAATTTCTAGCAGTGTGCGTCGGGGTCCTAAATGATTCACTATGAAAAAGTGGATCCTCTACTCCAGATCCTACGTTAGGTCTGGTAGGTATTTTAGTATTATCAACAACAACAATTTCTCCAGACGATTTCATGTGAAGTATACACACATCTAATCTAATAGGGGGAAGTCTGAATGCCTCTAAAGAGTACAAAACAATTTGAAATCCTTCTAAAGAGTGTGTGCTTCCAACTTCAAAATCTACCTCGCTATTGACTACACCCTCTGGAGAGCCTTCTCGTGAGTTAGGAGGCAAGGGTTGGTAACCTTCTAGATCTTCTGGGGGTAGCCCTTGCATCCTACATAAATGAAAAAGGCCTATGTTTCTCGAGCCAAGTAAAGAACTAAGAAAATCTATGTCCGACTAGAGGAAACAAACAAAACTCACTAATAAAATATAGTAATCAAACTAAGCAAACAAACCTTCTTATTTCGAAGTCACTGGTTGGTGATGAAATCCAACGTCATGAAATCAAGACAAGAAAGTGATGGGATAAGCAAGTGGAAAATTTATGTTGATGACCTTCTTAATAGACTTACACCCCAGTGCAAGCTCCCACACATAATCGTGGGTATACCCTCCAAGGAGACCAAGTGATTTTTTCCAATGCCGATTCTAGGTACTGTGAAGACTTGCCACTCCACATTCACCTTTTGTAAAGACCCTATAGAGATAGTCTATTGAGGTTACCAATTACAACAATAATTCTTGGAGAAACAGTCGACAATATGATCCATGTGCAAAGGCTGGGTATCTAGCCCGAAATCAAATCGAAAGGATTCCACTCATAATTGTGGCTATACCTTCAATAAACCCCCATAATACACGTAATATCTACACCAATACCAACAAATTAGGGTGAGTAACTCTGCTAGTATTAATGCGACCCCAGGTTTGACCCTTATGCGAGAAGGGCTTCCCAGGACAAAATGTAGCAATTGGATTTGAACTCTTCCTATCACAAGATACTATTGTGTGTTTTGATGCTTTGGAGATTGTTCCTTACAACCTATTCCAAAGCGTTATTCTAGCTAATGTTGGTGAAAAATATCCCTAGAAAGTAAAAGTTACTAATAAATTTTAAATTTATGTTGTGTTTTAGAGGTTGTTGCTTACTCAAAAAGGGAGATGGAAGTGAAATTATTGATGTTGTGACCTTGACCCAATAAAATGAAAAAATAGATGAATGTGTAATTTTCAATTCAATGAACTCTAGTCATAGTAGGCAAAAGGTATTACTTTTGAAGTACAAAAAGCTACTAATTGCAAATCCTTAATTTTGAATGAACACAATTCCAAAGAATCATGAACCAAAATTTTTGCAATTTCTTCTCTTTACAAATATTTCAAGTGTAAATTTTTGTTGTATAAGGGATTACCTAAAAAGAATAAATGAATTCAATTCTTCCTTTCCAAGACAAAATCAGAGATGTGATAATGAAAGGAAAATGTAATCTAGGAAAATCAAGACATTCTCAACACAATTCCCAAATCAAATTTGTAATGTAGACAAAAGTGAAAAAGAAAAGAAAAACTCTTGATAGAAGAAAGAAAAAATTGTTTCCTAATCAAGAACCAATCTAACAAACAAAATGAATCCAAAACTCATAACAAACCAAATACTCTTCGTCAAACAAGCACTCAGATCAGGATTTGAGATTATATCCTTGTGACAATGAGAAAAAGTAAAAAACTTGCAAAATGTAAAGAAATGATTTCAATCACTGAAAACCAACCACAAGAAAGCTTCAAACTCAGGAATCAATCAAACATGGGAATATGCATTTCACCCCAATATTATAACATGAATATGTGTGGTAAAATACAAAATGACTCACTCCATCAAAACCTCCAGGAGTCGTTGCAGGCTCGGCATGGGACACAGTGCGACGAGCAAGGGTTGTCGCAAGACACTGGCGAAGCGGAGTGCGACATCATTACACTGGATAGGCTAAGAAAAGGGAGATGTCTTAGGTTCATCGTAGGCTATTATTAAGGTACAGTGTGATGATCTCTATAAACTTGAAAATTTTGGAAGAAAGACAAAAAATGTAAAGGAACTTCTAAATCCAGGGAGTCTGGATGGATCACCCACAAACTCAGAGAATGAAAATTATCAGAGAAAGGCAGGATAAATTCAAATAGGAATCAAAAAATCAAAAGGATGTCGTATCCCTAGTATTTTCACCAATTTTGTTACGAGACTTATAGGTAAATGGGGACATAAACATAACTCCCTAGATCCACCTAGATCTAGAACAAAACAGAACAGAACATGATGCTTTCCCTAAGCTCTAATAATTGAGTTTACTATCTAGCAAGAGATGGGAAACATACCATTTAAATATCACTTCCTCTTTTCATTGTTGTCCTAGCTCCACTCTAGTGCTCCTGTGATATTGGATCTCCAAGGGAACACAATCCAAGTAAAGTGAAAGAAATATAGCACACTCAAAGAGAACGTATGTATGTTATCAAGGAATCATACAATAAAACAAGATGAGTTTTATGGGAAAGAAACATATCACTGTATTATATAATAATCAAAGTGGATATTACAACCAAATCCTTGATGTTGCAAGGTCCCATTTTGATGATTGTTTAACCCAACACACACACACATACTTTCTCCAATCTTGAATGAAGAAGATCCACAATGAATTGATGAACTGAAATGAGGCTCTCAATAATGATCCAATCCATAATTCTCCATACAATCTTAGCCAATTCAACCTTCATTAACCATAATTCCTTCCTGTTGTGCTTATCCTTTTCCATGAGAGATCCCTCTTTATATAGGGGAAAGAGAGATGGTTAAAGAGATTAGGATGATCCCACCAAATTAGAGAAGCAAGTAGGATTCAAACCATATGGATGCCACCTCACCTTCTATAACTTTCGTGAAGGTTGGCCTTTTATTATCCTTTTGACATCGTTGCACCCCAGCCATAGAGAAGCATGTGAAGACATCACAAACATGTTTTAGGGCAGAGTGCAACGACTAGGCATCGTCACACCCTGCTTATGGTGCGGCCTGCGACAACCTTCCTTAATAGGTTTTTTTGGAAGAGAAATCTAGTCACTTTCCTCATGGAGAAAGGCTATTTTTGGGAACATGAACACATGTTGTCAATGGATCAGTATGATGACCAAAATAATGTGTAAAAACAATGATAGAATGATTTAGAATTTTTCCAAATACATATAGCACAAGTTTGTTATGTCATTTATTGGAGAGTTAAATTTCTTCTTGGGACTTCATATATGTCAAAGCAACATAGTTATATTCATCTCTGAGGAAAATTATATCAGAGAAATGTTGAAGAATTTTGGAATGACAGATTGCAAATCAATCAATACTCCTATGCAGACAAGTTGCAAGTTAAGTAAGGATGATGAAACCAAGTATTCCGATTAGAGGTAGTACATATCGATGATAGGCATATTACTCTATGTGATATATTCTAGACCAGATGTGATCCAGGAAAATGAATAGGTTGCAAGGTTTCAAGAAACACCATAGTAATATTATGTTTTGGTAGTAAAGAGGATATTTAGATATATCGAAGGTACATAAGAGTTTGTTTTATGTTATCCAAAAAGGAGGGATCTATATCTTGTGGCCTACACATATGAATATTGTGCATGTTGTGTTTATGATCGAAGAAGTACAAGTGGAGAAAATTTCTACTTGGTAAGTGTCTGGTATTGTGAAAAAGCAAGAAAAAATCATCAATATCTTTATCCATAGTAGAGGCATAATACATTGCAACATCAACACATTGTACTCAGGTTCTTTAGATACATAAGAAATTACAATATATGCAAGTAAAGTATGATGAGCCTATTTCAATAATCTATGACAATGCCATTACCATTAGTATTTCAAAGAATCTAGTGATGCACTCTAAGATGAAGCACGTTCTGATCAAGTATCACTTCTTACAGGAACATGATATAGAGAATAAAATCAATCTAAAGTATGTTGGGACAAAGAAGTAGATTGAACATATCTTCACCATACCACTTGCAAGGGAACCCTTTGAGCATATGTGACAGAAACTTGGATTCATTTCTACCCTAGAGTGATCCACTCAGAATCAAGCTAAACTGGAAAGGGGGAGGGAAACATAAGTCTTTAAAAAGTTAAAGTAATGAAACTTTTGAATGATTTTCATATATACATGAAATAATTACCAAAGGAAGCACCATGATGAGAAAATTTTGTAGAGTTAGTAGGGTCTTATAGATATGCAAAGCATCCCTGGATGAGGAGTACCCTTTACCATTGATGTCAAAGGGGAAGAGATAAAGAGTAATGCATGGAGAGATAGAGGAATATAGTTAGGGGGAGCAATGTTTACAGGGGGAGAATGAGCATAAGAATTGTCATGCCCAATTGTATCCATCAATTCCAAAGAAAGATAGTTTTGGACAATGGTCTATTATTTTTCATTGATGTCAATCCTTGAAGTATTCTAGTAGCCCCGATGGTGTGGTTTTGGTACCCAAAGTTGAATGAGGAATATGGAAATGAATGGTAGTGTAAATGTAGGCATGACCCTCATAAATGGATAGTACTTGTCATTTTGTTTTGGGTGATATGTGGAATTCCACGTAGTTCCTCACGGTTAGGGAGTTATGTCCTTGTAAATTTGGAAGCCCCGAAGTGTGGTTAAGAATTCCTAGTTAGTTATAAGTCAACTAGTCAAAGGGTTAAATTTGTTGTAAAAAGAAAACAATAGAAGCCCCAAATGAAGGAAGACAATTACCTATATTTGGTATAAATACACCTCAAGGAGTCACTCATTAACATACATTCATAGACACTTATTCATTGATAAGTTATCTTGTGATCTAGTGAAATTGGTATGGTCTAGTGAATTGTTATGGTATAGTTTTGGTATTTTGGTCAATGTGAAGACAAGTTTGAGGTAGCGAAAAAGATGCAGGAAAAGTGTGAAATTTGTGGAGCTGCAAAAGGAAAGGGTTTTTGAAAAACTATAATTACTGAGATCCCTGTGGGTTTCACTATACTTGTCCAGCAAGGAACTCACAGGTTTCCCTATGTTTGTCTAGCGAGGCACTTGAAAATTAGGGTAAATGTTAGTTTCGGTTCCATGAAGTCTAAATAAAGTACACAGGTCAACATTCTACAAGTTCAGGTCAGCTACAAAATTTATGGTATGGTTATATGTTTGTTTTGATGGTTACTTTTGGATATGATATGGTGAATGTTTGAGGCATTCCTGGTATTGTTGGTCTTGTACTTGGATATGGTATAAGGTTTGTTGAGTAAGGAGCACTCATATGGATGGAAAACATTGATATGGTTCTTATAGCTAACATCTTTGAGTTGCTTATACATGGTTGAGGGATATTCATGTTGTATGGTGATGTATTGTGAAGTTGTTGCAAAATTGGTTTGGACGGTTGGTTGTCATTGATGTTAACCCTTAGAGATTAATGGAATCCCTGGGAGAGGTCCATATATGCTGGACAGGTGATTGAAATTTTTATGATCCATATTGATGGTGAGTTAGTTGGGTACATTCGATGTAGTCTGCATGTAGTGTCCAAGGTGTGGTTATCGGACCCAAAGTTGATTGAGTATTTTTATCAAGAAGGATAGTGTAACCATAGGTAATAATATCATAGATATATATTAAATTTCATGTTGTTTACGGTGAATTATGGAAATCCACATGGTTCCTCACGGTTAGGGAGATATGTTCTTGTGAAGTTGGAATCCCTGAAGAATGGGAAAGAATCCCTAGTTGGTTACAAGTCAATGAGTAAAAGCATAAATTTGTTTTAATAAGAAATTCAAGGAGCCCTATGATTAAGAAAAGAGGTTACCTAGAAAAAGTATAAATAACCCTCAAGGAGTCTCTCATTTATACACACACACACACTTACATTGAATATCTTTCTAGTGAATTATTATGGTCTATTTTGATATCTTGGTGAATCCAATGGCAAGTCTGAGGAAACAAAGAAGGTGCAAGAAAAGTTTGATAGTTTCGAAGCTCTAGAAGTAAAGGGTTTTTCAAAAACCCTAATTACTAAGATCCTTGAGGGTTTATTATACATGACAAGTGAGGCATCCTCGTGGGTGAACTAGTGTCTGTCTAGTGAGGCACTTGCATATTTGGGGAAATTTTAGTACCAGGTTGTTGATTGACTATGGAAGAAGCTACAGGTCATATTACAGAGTAATGAGTCAGCTACAGAAGTAGAGGTATGGGTTAAGGCTTATGGTTTTGGTTTTATGATACATGCATGGTGATGATAGTATATGTTATGGTACATGAATTTTGATGATAGCATATGATTTGTTGGATCTTGGTAATGTGATGGTACATTGATTATAGGCATTACTGGACGGTTTGGCTTCTGATTTAATTACATGTCATTATAAATACTTGAGATTTGGTATATTGTATCTTGGTGATGTTGGGAGAATGATTGAGGCATGTATTTGAGGACCTTGGTATATGACTTGCGACACATCATTGGATGTATGGTGCATGTTGATTGGCGTATACTTGTTGAGATACATTGTTGGTACATATCTTGGATACATTGGCACATGTTTTATAGTAGTTGTTTGAGGCATATCATGAGTGATATGACACATGTTTGAGGTATATGGTTGGCATGATGTACGATTGATGATGTTATTGGTATTTGTACATTCATAGAGGAACTTTTTGGTGATCTTGATATATGCTTGGTACACATTTGGGACATATTCTTCAGATATGGTTGAGGAATTTCATTGATGATATATTATGGTATATGCTATAGTATTGATGTACATGGTTGATGTGCATGGTTGGCACATGGTGTGGTACAGGTGGTGATACAGATTTGTTGCATGGATGATGCACATGATTTGGTACATTGTTGATGGTATAGGTACAGGTTGATGCATATTTGATGCATGGTACAAGTTGGTACTTGGTTGAGACACAAATATTATGATGGTATGTGGTGATGTTGGTACATTCTTGGTAGAGGAATTTGTTGGTGATGTTGAACATATGGTTTGAGATATTCTCTTGGTGATATTGGCATGATGTGTATGCATATTAGAGTGGATATAGTTTCATGGATGAGATAATGATGGGTTGGACAGGTTGATGTGACAGTGACAATGATAATGATACTAATAGTGACAAGGTATGTGGAAGTTATAGTGGTAAAGTCTGTGAAAATTGGTCTACATTATATTTCAGGGTGGTAGGAAGGGGAAAGGAAAGGGCATTGTAGCCTCCTTCCTATTGTAGACAAAGAATTAGGAAGTTGGAGCTTCCTTCAGGTTGGAGCCTGAGAAATAGATTGTTGTAGCTACCTACCGCTTGGATTCGGAGAACCTAGGGTGTTGTATCCTCCTTCTGGTTGGAGCTAGAGAATTCACGAAGTTGTATCTTCCTTCAGGTTGGAGCCTATAAATAGGGGGTTGTATCTATTGGAAATGTTTAACAGGTAGCATATGCTTGTCATTGATGGAAATTACAACAATGAAGATGGCATGAATATAGGAAGAATGTAACAGACGAGAACCAGAAGTATTTTGGGAAGAAGCTGCAAAGCAACCTCGATAAGATCAGAAGAGACAGTGCAGAGGATGTTTGGTATGTTTTACAGGTAGCATAAGCTTGTCATTGATGACAAGTACAACAGTAATGATGGCTTGAGTACAACACTGATGATCAACAGGAAAATAGAAGATAAGTCTAGGAAGATCGAATGATCGAAGGAAACACTGGAAAGTACAATAGTGATGATGGCTTGAGTACATCAGTGATGATCAATAGGAAAAGAGAAGATAAGTCTAGGAAGATCGAATGATCGAAGGCAACGCAACATTGACAAAATGATCGAAGGCCCAAGAAGCATTTCTGATCGTTGGATCCCATCCAAAATTCTCGACAGCATGAGGGCCGTCAGATATGAATAAAGACAAGAAGAGCATGGTGAAGAGGAGGATAGATATCAGGTGTCATATCTGATCGCAGGGTCTGACCACCGTTGGATCAAGGAAAACCTGAACGATATTTAAAAGTTCAAGGTGTAGAGGGCTCACAAATCCCGAAAGCAGGAGGACCATCCATCTCAGGGGGTTATGTGGACCGTTGATCTGACTCCCTGTCAGATTTTCGAGGATCAAGAGTTGGAGATGACAAGTAATATCATCCACAAAAATCTTGATTTTGCGATATGAAAAATCGCGACGTAATCTGAGCCGTTAAATAAAGATCACATCTGGACCGTCGATCCGACTCACGTCAGCAAACTATGTCAGCTAGGAACACGTGGCACAACCAGGTAATGACAAGTGTCAGACTGATTCAGCATGCCAAGCACATTTAAGTCACGAATCAAGGTGACACGTGGCAGTTATTTAACACATGTGACGTTAGAAGACTTATGCCATGTCGAAGTTTCGAGGATCCCATGTTGGAAATGTCAAAGAAACAATGCAACAGGAATCCCAATTTCGCAATATGCAAAATCGTGACTTAAATCATAGCCGTTGAATCAAGATCAAATCTGGACCATTAATTCCAGTCCTTGTCGGAGTTTTGGGGATCGAGAGTTGGACATGTCAAAAATTATTGACATCAGGAATCTCGATATCGTGATATGTGAAATCGTGATGTAATCTGAGCCGTCAAATTAAGGTTGAATCTGGACCGTTGATTCTAGTCCTTATCGGAGTTTCGGGGATCGAGAGTTGGACATGTCAAATATTATTAACATCAGGAATCCCGATATCGCGATATGTGAAATCGCGATGTAATCTGAGCCATCAGATTAAGGTTGAATCTAGACTGTTGATTCCAATCCTTGTCGAAGTTTCGGGGATCGAGAGTTGGACATGTCAAATATTATTGACATCAGGAATCCCGATATCGCGATATGTGAAATCACGATGTAATATGAACCGTCAGATCAAGTGTTCATCGGAGGGCTACTAATGCACGACACAGTGAAACTACTAGAAACCATTGATGGCATCTGCTATAGAATTTGAAGAGACCCCTGTGTGATCGCCAGAGTCGAAGAAGAGTCTCCAAGGTTCGTCCAAGTGAAGGAAGACTATTCTTAGAAGGGATTGACAGATAGATGAGCATGGAAGCATGTAACTAAAATAGAGAAGGTGATCTTGACTGTCATAGAGAAGACGAAGAGTCTCAACTGCCAAAGAGGCTGAGGAATCTCAACATAACATCCAGTGATGTTGAACGCGTGGGAAAACGGACAGAGAAGCTGAAGAGTTACGATGATGATCACGCAGAGCACTCGAGAGGTGGAGGATATTGGCGCGGTATGAGCATGTAGAGGAATGTTGAATATTGCATGCACAAGATGCACAGAAGCTATATATACACGGTACAGAGAAGAGAAGGGTTGTTGTTGCTGTTGGAGTTGATGTGGTCGCTGTGTAGAAGGATTGAAGTGTGAGCAAGGAGGCAAAGTGCAGGAGCAGAAATACAAAGTAGAGGAAGGTTGCATTGAAGGGACATGGTGCAGAGAGTATAAATGGTAGAAGAATAGACAACACAAGTCATGTGTGCAGGAAGGCAGTGAGGCAGACAGAGTAACAAAATGCAGCAGAACAATGATGAGTCTGGTAAGCCATTGTTGAACATTATGTCACTGTAATAAGTTTCAGTAGCAAAGATTTATGTTTCAAGGTGGTTGGGAGGTGCTAGGGAGGATTTTTGTCCTCATAGGTTCAAGTGGGTCCTTGAACACAGGGATTTGTAGCCTCCATCTAGTTGCAGCCAGAGAAACCAGGGTGGCAGGGTGGTGCAAGGGAGAACTCTTGTTCTCTAGTTGTTGCCTGTATGATTGGATGTTGGTGCTTCCATCCAGTTGGTGCTGGAAACACTCAGGGATTTGGTGCTTCCTTCTAGTTGGTGCTAGATAAACCAGGGAGTTGGTGCTTCCTTCTAGTTGGTGCTAGAGAAACCAGGGAGTTGGTGCTTCCTTCTAGTGGGTGCTAGAGAAAACAGAGAGTTGGTTCTCTCAGCAAGTTGCAGCTTGCAAAACTGAGGTTGTAGCCTCATTATGAGTTGGTGCTCATATGTATGATACTGTAAAGAATGTAACTATTACTTATCATATAAAGAAAAAGAGGTTTTTACCCTGCATGGGTTTCCTCGGGAAATATTTGTCTATGTGTTTCTCATATATGTGAATGATGCTGAAAGTGCCATTGTTTATTTCCCTGCATTATTGTGATCATCATTCAGTATCTCTACAAAGAGTTTAAAAGAACCATAATTGTTTAAGCACGGTAACAACTGATTCACCCCCCC
>ML777045.1:862803-940138 GCA_009831015.1 Picea engelmannii
CCTAATGGCCTTAGGAGCTGATGTCTGGGATGTAGTAGAGACTGGATACATAAAGCTTGTTGTGCTAGCTTCCAAAGATGATAAGTTAGAATTTATCTTTAATGCTAAGGGAATGAATGCTATCTTGAATGGACTTGCAGAAGATGAGTTTGTGAAGGTGATGCATCTTCAAACTGCTAAGGAAATGTGGGACAAACTCATTAATATTTATGAAGGTAATGAGAAGGTGAAAGATGCCAAGCTTCAAACCTATAGAGTACAGTTTGAAAAGATACAAATGAAAGAAGATGAAACCATTGGGAAGTATTTTCTGAGAGTTGAAGAATTAGTAAATGCAATGAAAGCACTTGGTGAAGAAATTGAGGAACCCTCTTTAGTTAAGAAAAATTTGAGATCTCTGCCAGATAGGTTCAACCCAAAGGTCTCAGCTATAGAAGAACTTGATGATCTAAAAACCTTGTCTTTTGATCAACTTCTAGGAACGTTGAATGCATATGAGATGAGGATGGTTACAGATAAACCCATCTCTAGAGAAGCATCATTTAAAGCAGATAAGAATGAAGATTCGTAGCCTGTTGAAATTGAAGAAAAATTCGTGAGAATACTAAAGAAAGGATCATGCAAGTACCAAGGTAAGGTGCCCTTCAAATGTTTCAACTGTGGTAGGATAGGACATTTTGCAAATAAATGTCCCCACAAAGGAAAGGATCAGACTTGTGATGATGAGGAGAAATACAAACATAGAAATTTCTTTAAAGAGAATAACTTTAAGAAGAAAAGTCTTTGTGCAAATTATGAAGATGATCCTTCAGATGATGAAGACAATGATTCATCTATTGAAGATAAACTAAATGACTTCATGCTTATGGCCAAAGAGAATTATGATAATAAAATCATAGGCAGTGATGAGAATGATGAAGAAGCTGTGGTTGACATAGAAGGAGAACTGATCAATGCACTGGAAGAGATTGACAGACTCAGAATTAAGAATAGAAAGCAAAAATAATTGCTAATACAGTTTGAGAAAGACAATAAACAGCCCGATGAAGACTTTTCCCTGCTGAAGGTGGAATTAGAAGAGGCAAGAAAAATCGAGGATATTTTGAAACATCAGCTATCAAAAAAGAGGGCAAGATCTGAAGCCCTGGAAGAAGAAGTAGTGAAAACTAGGAAAGAGATGGAGAAGTTTCAAGCCTTGTATAACCATAATTTGTCAAGTATCAAATCCTTAGAAGGATTAGCCACCATTCTGAATCAACAAAGGAATCCAAAGATGAAAACTAGTTTGGGTTATGAAGAGGGATCAAGCAGTGGGATGTTAGGAAATGAAGAACCCATCAAGTTTGTCAAAAGTACAACCAATGCCAATAGCAAGCCTGCAGAAACAAAGGAAGACAACCAGCTGCCTAGGACAAGTAAAGGAAAAAGTGCCAGGACTGAATCTGTAGAACAAAGAAATAATGCACTTCCTATTCAAGGACATCATCAACATGAAAGAAGTCGATTTTCTCAAAGAAGACAACCATTTTCTAGGTACAAAGAGTTTTTCTATGGATATTGTTTCTATTGTTCTAACTTTTGTCACAAAGCTGTAAATTGTTCCTTTAGACTTAGACATGAGCATTTAAGTTTCCCAAGGAATAAATATCTGCCACAACAAAGAATGATACAACAAAGTTAAAAACCATCACAGATTGCAAATTGCCAAATTAAGTCTAGAGACATGCAACTAAGGAGGTCAATAAATAATAAACAGTCAATGAGTAGACAATGCTGCAACAATAACTTTGAATTATTGAACAATGAGATTGAATGTTATAACTGTCACAACTTTGGCCAAAAAGCTGCAAGCTGCAATCTGAAGGATTACAAAGCAGATCCAAGGATAAAGTTCTTAGATAAAAAGGCCAGCACATGGAAAAGGAAAGATATTGAAAAATGTGATCTAGCATTTTCAATACAAAAACAAAAGGCCCCCGGGAATATAGAAAGTGGTTGTTGCAAGCACTTGACTGGAGACATGGATAAGCTTATGTGCATAAGTAAAATAAAAACAGAGAATGTGATCCTTGGAAATGATGAACCAGGTAAAATCAAGGATAGAGGGATGGTGAGTTTGAGTAATGAAAAAGGAGATGCCCAGTACGTTCTCCTTGTGGATAGTCTGAAACATAATTCACTCAGTTCAATTCAAAAGTGTGACAGAGGCAGTGAAGAGGTGCTCACATCCAAAGAATGTAAGGTAAATGTAAAATCAGGACAAATGGTGAATAATAGTATAAGGGAAAACAATAATGTTGATGTCAAATCCTCCCCTACAAGTAAAGAAGAAGATTTAGATACAATAAAAGAATGCTCAGTCAACATTTATCCCAAGAAAGAAGTAGGAGAAGAATCATATCATAAACAGGAAGCAGAAGTCTTGAAGGTTGAGAAGGAAGACACCCAAATCAAGTTCTTGAGCAGATCCATGACTCTGTACAAGGTCTTGGATAGCCAGAGATCACCAAATGACAAATCTGATATTGGAGTCAACAAGGTAGAAATCAGTGCTCCTAAGAAACCTGATATAGGTTCTTCATTTGTGAGAAAGAAAAGCAGGCGTGAGAGTGGGTGTAGTAGTTTTCTCTTGTGATTGAACATGGACATAAAAGCCCTGGATTGAATGCATCATGGAAGAAAAATGAAAATTGCAGTAATAGAGATCGATGAAATTCAATGGGGAGATCCAAGGGCTCTTTAAAAAGTACAAGCTACAATTGCAAATTGTTCAAGTAGGACAACAACATTCTGATGTACAATATGATGTACATGACATCCTGTAGAGACAACAAGAGGAAAGACCTTGTCAAGGAAAGTTAACCTTTTAAGAACAAAGGGGGAAAATATTTAGAAGCAGAGAGATAACAGTCACAAGGGGAGTCATCCACTCATGAGAAGATTGATAAAGGAGCCCGAGTAAGAGAGGTGAGCAATTTTGAATTTTGCACAGAGGATACAATGGAAGCTGAAGATGAACAAGTCGAAGAATCAGAAAGAGAAGACTTTGGTTCAAATACAAATATTCCGCAGGCCTTAAATGAGAGAGTCCATCCCGTCAGGGGGAGTTTCAATTGATTTAATATCTGATGCCTTCTAAAATACTGCAACAACTCAGGGGGAGCATGTTCTCTTTGACATTGACGTCAAAGGGGGAGAAAAGAATCTGGGTGCCTTTGTTGCCATCAATGCCAAAGGGGGAGATTGTTGGAAATGTTTAACAGGTAGCATATGCTTGTCATTGATGGAAATTACAACAATGAAGATGGCATGAATACAGGAAGAGTGTAACAGATGGGCACTAGAAGTATTTTGGGAAGAAGTTACAGAGAAACCTCGATAAGATCAGAAGAGATAGTGCAGAGGATGTTTGGTATGTTTTACAGGCAACGTAAGATTGTCATTGATGGAAAGTACAGCAGTAATGATGGCTTGAGTACAACACTGATGATCAATAGGAAAATAGAATATAAGTCTAGGAATATCGAATGATCGAAGGCAATGCTGGAAAGTACAACAGTGATGATGGATTGAGTACAGCAGCGATGATCAACAGGAAAAGAGAAGATAAGTCCAGGAAGATCGAATGATCGAAGGTAACACAACATTGACAAAATGATTGAACGCCTGAGAAGCATTTTTGATCGTTGGATCCCATCCAAAATTCCCGACAGCATGAGGGTCGTCAGATCTGAATAAAGACAAGAAGAGCACGCTGAAGAGGAGGATAGATATCAGGCGTCAGATATGAGCGCAGGGTCCGACCACCATTGGATCGAGGAAAACCTGCACGATCTTTAAAAGTACAAGGAGTAGAGGGCTCACAAATCCCGAAAGCAGGAGGACCGTCCATCTCAGGGGGTTATGTGGGCCGTTCATCCGAATCCTTGTCAGAGTTTTGGGGATCAAGAGTTGGAGATGACAAGTAATATCATCCATAGAAATCCCGATTTCGCAATATGAAAAATCACGACGTAATCTGAGCCGTCAAATCAAGATCACATATGGACCGTCGATCCAACTCACGTCAACAAACCAAGTCAGCTAGGAACACATGGCACAACCAGGTAATGACAAGTGTCAGACTGATTCAACATGCCAAGCACATGTAAGTCACGAATCGGGGTGACACGTGGCAGTTATTTAACACATGTGACTTCAGCAGACTTACACCATGTCGGATTTTCGAGGATCACGTGTTGGAAATTCCAAAGAAACAATGCAATAGGAATCCCGATTTCACGATATGAAAAATCACGACTTAATTCATAGCCGTTGAATCAAGATCAAATCTGGACCATTGATTCCAATCCTTGTCGAAGTTTCGGGGATCGATAGTTGGACATGTAAAAAATTATTGACATCAGGAATTCGGATATCGCGATATGTGAAATCGTGATGTAATCTGAGCCGTCAGATTAAGATTGAATCTAGACCATTGATTCTAGTCCTTGTCAGAGTTTTAGGGATCGAGAGTTGGACATGTCAAAGATTATTGACATAAGGAATCCCGATATCGCAATATGTGAAATCACGATGTAATCTGAGCCGTCAGATTAAGGTTGAATATGAACCGTCGATTCCAGTCCTTGTCGGAGTTTCGAGAATCGAGAGTTGGACATGTCAAAGATTATTGACATCAGGAATCCCGATATCGCGATATGTGAAATCACGATGTAATCTGAACTATTATATCAAGTGTTGATCAGAGGGCTACTGATGCACGACACAGTGAAACTACCAGAAACCATTGATGGCATCTGCAAGATAATTCGAAGAGACCCCTGTGTGATCTCCAGAGGAGAAGAAGAGTCTCCAACCTTCGTCCAAGTGAAGGAAGTCTATTCTTATAAGGGATTGACAAATGGATGAGCGTGGAAGCCTGTAACTAAAACAGAGAAGGTGAGCTCGACTGTCACAGAGAAGACGAAGAGTCTCAACTACCAGAGAGGATGAGGAATCTCGACATAACATCGAGTGATGCTGAACGCGTGGGAAAATGGCCAAAGAAGCTGAAGAGTTACGATGATGATCATGCAGAGAACTCGAGAGGTGGAGAAGATTGGCATGGTATGAGCATGCAGAGGAATGGTGAATATTGCATGCACAATATGCACATAAGATATATAAACATGGTACAGAGAAGAGAAGGGTTGTTGTTGTTGTTGGAGTTGTTGTGGTCGTTGTGTAGAAGGACTGAAGTGTGAGCAAGGAGGCAGAGCACAGGAGCATAAATACACAGTAGAGGAAGGTTGCATTGAAGGGACATGGTGTAGAGAGTATAAATGGTAGAAGAATAGACAGTGCAAGTCATGTGTGCAGGAAGGCAGTGAGGCAGACAGAGTAACAAAATGCAACAGAATAGTGATGAGTCTCGTAAGCCATTGTTGAGCATTATATCACTGTAATAAGTTTTAGTAGCAAAGATTTATGTTTCGGGGTGGTTGGGAGGTGCTAGGGAGGACTATTGTCCTCATAGGTTCAAGTGGGTGCTTGAACACAGGGAGTTGTAGCTTCCATCTGGTTGTAGCCAGAGAATCCAAGGTGGCAAGGTGGTGCAAGGGAGAACTATTGTTCTCTGTTATATAGGTTGGTGCTTGCATGATTGGAAGTTGGTGCTTCCATCTAGTTTGTGTTGGAAACACTCAGGGAGTTGGTGCTTCCTTCTAGTTGGTTCTAGAGAAACCAGGGAGTTGGTGCTTCCTTCTAGTTGGTGCTAGAGAAACCAAGGAGTTGGTGCTTCCTTCTAGTGGGTGCTAGAGAAAACAGAGAGTTGGTGCTCTCAACAAGTTGCAGCTTGCAAAACTGAGGTTGTATCCTCATTATGAGTTGGTTCTCATATGTATGATACTATAAAGAATGTAACTATTACTTATCATATAAAGAAAAATAGGTTTTTACCCTTCATGGGTTTCCTCGGGAAATATCTGTCTCTGTGTTTCTCATATATGTGAATGATGCTGAAAGTGCCATTGTTTATTTCCCTTCATTATTGTGATCATCATTCAGTATCTCTACAAAGAGTTTAAAAGAACCATAATTGTTTAAGCACAGTAACAACTGATTCACCCCCCCCTCTCAGTTGTCCAACAGTATCCTCCTTCCAGTTGCATATGGAGAATGGGGAAGTTGGTGCTTCCTATGAATGAATTATTGATATATATAAGAAATAATTATGTGGTTTTCTCCCATTTGGGTTTCCACGTAAATATTGGTGTATTATCTTATTGATGTGATCATTATTATGATATATATATATATATATATTGACTGCAATCATAAATGATAAATTCATGATAAATTTTTGAACATTGTTGATAAAGTGAAAGAATATATGTTGTGGATAATTGTGGTATAAAGTGCTCATACGGATTCACTCCCCCTATTAGTATTCCAACAATTTTATCAGAGAAGGTTCCTTCAAGGAAACAATTTAACCATTGGAAGGTATATCATGGAGTACAATATGAATGGAGCACCAATGTTCAATGGTCAGAAGGGTATGAAGTATGAACTATGGAGTTTCATGATGAAGTTGTTTTTATAGGCACAAGGATATGACATTCGACACTTAGTTGTTATAGGATACAATTCTACAAAGAAACCAAATACTGTAACCAAGAAGGAATTGAAAATGAACAACAAAATATCAATGGATTTTATCTTGAAAGGATTACTTGATTCAAAAAAGGACAAAGTGGGAAAATATTCATTATCTAAAGAAATCTAGGATAAGATACACAATGTCTATTCTTATCCCATCACAGATTCATATATTTCTAAATAGGACATAGGTACATAACAAGAGGTAAGTTGCTCATCATGTCAGACAGATTCATAAGAAGAAGAGTGTGAAGTCAACCAAAGTATGTATTTTTTATTTAATTGTGAAGAAGTAGGACATCTTGAAATTGAATTCCCGTATTTGAAGATTGAAAGTGACGAGACAGAAAATCCCAATGAAATGGAAGACAATCCTGATGTTGAAAAGGAAAAAAAATGATGAAGAAGAATTCAGTAAAGGAGAAAGAGACCTTGAATATGAAATAATCACATTGAAGATCCAACTTGAAGAAGCGAAGAGAATAGAATAAGTCATGAAGATTCAAATGATGAAGAAAGAATAAGAGGTTGAGAATATTGAAGAATAAGTTGTCACATTGAGAAGTAAAATCATAAATCTCAGCAAGAACGTTGAAGAGAGAGAAACATTCACATCAGCAGTAGAGAATGAAGAGAAGCATTCCAGGTTTCGAGAAAATAAAAATGAATAAAAGAGTAAGTGTTATGCATAATTACTTAAAGGAAGGAATCATGGTTAGCAAGAATCAAAGAAGAATGAGTATAATAGAGATACATATTGAACAAGACCTACCACATTCATCCAACAAATAATCTTCAACCATAATAAGGGGATCCATAGAAGAGAAGATCATGATCATCCAAGGAAGGAATTAAAAAGGACTACACCACAAATAAGATCATTCACTCCAAGGTATGTAAATTTGTTTTATGGTCATTTTTTTTATCATACTAGCTTCAGACATAAGGTTCCATATTGCAGGGCTTATGGAAGAATTTTTCAAGCAATAAATGCTTATGTGGCCCCACATAACATTGAATGTTACAAATGACATAAATATGGACACATAGCTCGTGATTGTAGAAGCATGATCGATACTTCCAAAAAATAAAACAATTATATAAGATATAAGAAACTATGGAAAAGAAAAGAAGAATAACAGGTGAATAAAGACCAGGTCCTAGAGATTGCAAGATTGGCAATAATAGGAGATGAATACAAATCTACAGAGAAAAAGGAAGATATTATATACATAAATGTTTGGAGAAGAAATGAAAGAAAAAAAGGATAGGTGAATAAAAAACAAGTTTAAGAGATTGTACTTTCATAATTATAGAGAAAGATCAATCCACAAGAAGAAAGGGAGAAGTCAAAGTTAAGAGAGATGATGACTCTATAGACAAAGAGGAAGATGAATTCATTTCATATCAGGTGTTTTTGTTATCCATTTGGCTTGGAGACTTTGAGTAAATATTTATGATGAACAAGGGGATTCCATAGACACTACATATCAAAAGAACCATCCTTCGAGTAGGTCGATGTATTTGTGGAGACGGATTCAAAGAATTCATATAGCATAAGTACAAAATGATTCCAAACATGTGTCATTGCGTATTTACATAGGTACAAGTTTATGATTCTACTCAGGTAGAGATATATTTAGTACAGGTTGTTCTAGACATGTAAAGTTTGGTTTCTAGTGGAGACATTTGATATGATATATTATATATGGGTCATCATTGTGGACAATTGAGTATAAGAGTTATTTACAGTTTGTGACATATGGACATAGATGTATTTGTGACATTTTTAGTAGGTATAGAGAGCATGGGTCAGAGAATATGCATAGTAGTGGATTTCAAGTGGAATCCATTGGAATCAATTGTTCACATAAATGAAAGAAGTGAAAGGCACAACAAAGTAGGGAAATAAAAACTGTCAGCAGAAGATACATCATTAGAAGGACATTGTTGAATAATATGGTCAAGTAAACATGACTAGTAATTGAAGAAATTAATTTTTGAATGTTTTTTTATATATTTCAATGAAATTCAATAGGAAGCACCAATGGAAAATAAAAAACACTGGAAGTGAGGAAAGGAAACATATACATGTATCCCTACATTGATCTACATCTTACATAAAATTCAAGGGAATAAAAATCATCAGAGAAAGAGATCCAGATAGGAAGATCAGTAGCATGCAGACAGGGGGGGACATATAATAGGGGGAGTTAACCTTTGGTCAAATATTAAGAGAAATAATAGAGGAATAAATATAGGGGGAGAATGAGAAACATACCCTTTTCCGTTAATGTCAAATGGGGAGAGTGAGAAACATTGATGATGAGTAATGGTCATAGGGGGAGCATGAGCATTGGAGCATCAATGTTTCCATCAATGTTGTTTTTTCCATCAATTCCAAAGGGGGATATTGTTGGACAGTTGGTTTGGATAGTTGGTTTTCATTGTTTTCAACCCTTAGAGACTGATGTCAACCCTTAGGATTGATGTCAACCCTTGGAGAGGTCTAGATATGTTGGACAGATGATTGACATTTGTATGATCCAGATTGATGATGAGTTAGTTGGGTACATTTGATGTAGTCTACATGTACCCTCAGAGGTGTGGTTATGGGACCTGAATTTGATTAATGATTTTGGTCATGAATGATAGTGTAATTGCAGTTAATACTATCATATATGGATAGTACATGTCGTTATATTTCCAATGATATGTGGAACGTTATCAACAATGTTCAACAATTTATCATCATTGTATCATCTATGATTGGATTCAATATATATATATATATATATATATATATATATATATATATATCATCACATCAACATCACATAAAAAACACAATACACCAGTATTTATGTGCAAACCCAAATGGGAGGAAAAAACATAATTCTTTCTTATATATATCAACAATTCATTCATAGGAAGCACCAACTACCCAATTCTCCAGCTGCAACTAGAAGGAGGCTACAACCCCCTATTTATAGGCTCCAACCTGAAGGAAGCTACAAATCTCTGAATTCTATGGATCCAACTAGAATGAGGCTACAACCCCCTAGGTTCTCCAGCTACAACCAGGACGTGGCTACAACCACCTAGCTCTCAGGCTCTAACATGAAGGAATATCCAACTCCCTAATTCTTCTACTCCAACCGAAAGAAGGAGACAACCCCCTTTCCTTTCCCCATCCTTCCACCCTAAAATATAAGTGTAGCCCAACTGTCATGGTTTTTCCACTATCACTTCCTCAAACTTGGTCACTGTCATTGCCACTGTCATTGTCACTATCATTTTCATTGTCACTATCATTGTCACTGTCATTATCACATCAACCTATAGCATGTAACTCTATCAAATGTTTCACTGACTAACTTGTCAAACCAATCACTATCTCATCCACAATACCAGATCCCCTCTCATGTGCATGCAACTCATGTCAATATCACAAAGAGCATATCTCAAACCATATAATCAACATCACCAACACATGCCTCTACCAAGCATGTACCAACATCGTCACATACAATCACAGTATATGTTTCTCAATGAGGTATCAACATATACCATGGATCAACCTATACATCTACCATTAACAAGTGCATCAACCATGCACCAAAACATGTATCATCAAAACATGTACCATACCATGTGCCAACCATGCACATCAACACCATACCATATACCATAAGATATCATCCATGAAGTGCCTCAACCATATGCCAATAATATATGCCAAATGTGTACCAAGCATATATCAAGATCACCGACAAGTGTCTCTATCAATGTATGAATACTAATAAAATCATCAACCATACAACATGCCAACCATGTATGTAAAACAAGTGTCATATCACTTAGGATATTCCTCAACCAACTACCATAAACCATGTGCCAGTGTATCCAAGATATGTACCAAGAATGTATCTCAACAAGTAGACCTCAATCAACATGCACCATACATCCAATGATGTTCCTCAAGTCATATAACGAGGCCCTCAACCACATTCCTCGAGAATGATCCTTAACATCATGAATATACAACCTTGTTGTCCTGTGACCAAGTTTTGAAGAATACTTGGTCATATTTGACCACTTTTGGGACTGCGACAACTTGCCAAGGAAGGAGTGCAACATGAAGCAGAAATTAAGGAAGCAAGAGCCATTTTTGGGTCCATTTTAGGGTTTCGGGTTGATGTAATGGGAAAGGGATGTCGGCCTGTGGATTTACCCAAGCTTAGGCCCATTTTTTAATCTATAAATAGGCAATGTAAATAGGGGAGAAGAAGGATGGTAGTAATGTAGTACATCTATGTGATGTATAACTGAAAGCTTAGTACTAGTAACTTGATCTGTGTGATCGGAGGTATCTTATAATGCTCAGTGCATGGGATCGGAAAGATAAGTGAAATTTATTTTAGTCTTGTGTTGAAGAGAAAGGAAGAAGGATCTAGCGAGCTATGCAAATATTTTTTCCTATGCGAAGTAAGGGTCATTGAAGCTCTGTGCTATAACTGCTTGACCAAGATAATATAAAGAAGACTTTGTGGATGTAGCCCTAGGGTGGGGGTGAACCATGATAACTATGTGTATAGTTCTTTGCGCTTCACTCTAATTACTGAATCATATTTAGTATAAGTATTCACTACGATGCTATGTACTATCTACGAAGTACTAGACAGGTTAAATATTGATGAAGGATTTATGCTAAGTTCCCTGTAAAAGATATAATCATAGATCAGTGTCCCAACCAAGGTTGCAGACATATGAGTCCTATAACCACCCCCACCTCTACCTCGGGTGAGACTTCATTTGCTTTGCAGGTGTTGTTGAAAGGGCTGTTAGTTAGCTTACTATTGGTGCGCTCTTAAGCATTGAACCCTGGGTTTGCACCTGTGCCAACAAATGGTTCTATTGCTAGGACAGGAATTGTGATTGCTGGGAACAAAAGAAGAAAAATATTTGTGCGAACTAAGCTCTATGCATAGATATGTTTCCCTAGTGTGCAGTATTCTACTTGACCTACAAAGCTTTGTGCCGAGAAAAAGAGGTCAGATCTGAAGGGAAAGGTCAGATCTGGAAGAAAAAGGTTGATACCGAAGAAAAGAAGTGATATTTGAACACTCTATGCTTTAAGAAAAGTAAAAGTGGAACTTTCTAAATGGAAAAGGTCAGATATGCAGAAAAGAGGTAAGCTCTATAAGCTTTGTGCTCTGATAACGGTAAGAATAGTCAAAAGTTTTTAGGTTTGAAAGATTTGTGCTATGTAGAAGTAAGATAAGTGAAATTTTTTGTTTCTAAAGCATGGATCTAGGTATGTTTTATAGATTATATCCTAGCTTCAAAACTAGGGCATTAATAGATGAAAGAAAGTTTGATATGAATAGATCTGATAAGTATAGTGATAGATATGTTATACCTATGCATCGAAAGAATGTTTGGACTAAAAAGTGGATGCAGTATCCTAGAAAGAGTTTTTTGCAGGCTAGCCACCATGATCTTGGTGCACAGTACAGAAGGATTTGGGGAACATATAAATGAAAGAGAGGATTAACCCTCTGTTATATTTGCAAAAGACCGGGACATCTTGCTAAGGAATTCCCTAGGAGAAGACCTAGTTTCCTCTGTTGTAAGGCCATGGACCATGAAGTACTAGATTTCCCTAGAATTATTGCTAGGATTGAGAAGTTGAATATGGAGCAATAAAACCTTAAAGGATATCAAGATACCAAGATTATAGAAGAAACCTAGAAAGAATCAAAAAATATATTGCTACATATGAAAGATACCTTGAATGACCACTGGCATGTTAGGCTATCAGAGATATTCAAAGAAAAGGAGAAAATCGAAGAAAGAATAGGGGAATTTGACATTGAATGTACTCTGGGTGAAGAAACACTAGTGAACATTATGCCAGAAAGAACTTGGGAAGCTATAGGAAAGCCTACCATGATCCCTTCCCTAGGAGGAACAATTTTCTTCAGAGGAAAGCTAGTAAACCTATGTGGAAGGCTCGCTCAGATACCTATGACTGTCAATGGAACTTCGACAGAGGAAGAATTTAAGATCATTAATTTTTTTGAAGATAGTTCCCTATTTACCATGCTCATAGGAAAACCTTGGATTGATAGAGAACAAGACAGAAGAAAAGAATAGGAAAAAAATTTGGAACAAAAGAAGCAAGAGTTAAAAGACTTTATGACCAGAAGGATCACGCAACTCCGATGTTGAAGCTAAGAGAACACTTAAGGATCCGTAGAAGATCTAGTTACCTATTTTTGATATAGAATAAGTATTATCAAGGAACCCTAGGAAAGACTTTCAACAACGCGAAGTAACTAAGACCACAGAAGATAGACATCAGAATGGTAAAAGCATTACTAAGACAAATTTCACTAGGAAGAAGGCTAGGAAGTTAAGAAAGAAAAGGGCTGATACTGTAAGGTTACAAGAGGTTCTAGAGGACACATCGCATCAAGAAGAATTGCAGAATTGGAGCTTTGCTGAGATATCAGAACAACGACATAGAGTACTTCACCATGACGAAGCAATATAGTCGTTGGAACCGATGTACACATTTGACCGCCTCTACGAACGGATTGAAAAGCATTTATGGGTTACCACTAGACCGTTGAATAACACCAAAACGGATAGAACAAAGCTAATGAAGGCCCCATGCCCATTGCAAGAAGACCGTTGCTGATATTTCCTACTTAACCCACTACACCATGCACAGGAATACTTTTTGCTAACTGAGAATTTGAGCACAAACCCTAAGATTTACTTACCCTAAGATCATTGCCTTACTATTCACTGTAATATTTACATTCCTTTTGCACCCAAGCTAGCTGACCCAAGTTTGTATGTCGGATGAGCTCAGCGATGTTGAGAAAATTGTTGAGGAAGTTCTAATTGATTTAATGACTGAGAGAGTTATTTCAGAATGTGGAATGTCTACAGGTTTACAGGCATCATCCTCAGGTGCACTTCCAACTTCCCCCTCCACTACTTGAGCAGGACCATCTCGACCACCTTCAGAAATACGATCGAAGCTAGGAAATGACTTCTGCACTGTGAAGATGATCCCAAGCACAGTTACAACAGAGCAAGGACCAGTTGCTAGCAAAGCAACTTGAAGTACAAGAAAAAATTCACAAAGCACTGCACTCTGTGATGATCATAGAAGTCAAGATGAAATATCGTCTCCCATAGCAGGTGACCCAAATGGAAGAAGTAATCTGATGCAGGAGCATTGTAAGCAACCATCCAAGCAACGTAAAAGCGGTAGACAGCTGGAAAAGAACCAACGCACATTTTGAAGTGTTTTGACATTAATGAATGGACATTAATGTAATAGCTAAGGGAAGCGTACTTACATTTATATCTAGATGTTGTAAATAGATATTGAGAATTTCTCTCATTTGTATAATGTAGAGGCATTTATGCGTAATGAATGCAAGTAGGTAGATTTAATTTAATAGATTAGATAGTTTATAAGCATAGGAGGGAAAACGGATATAGACACCCTCACCCTTGTATCATTGTAACTTTTTATGATCATTCAGAATTCATAAGATGTAGAGCTGAAGCAGAAAGTTGTAGAGAAGAACCCATGTACAGGAGCACTTGAGTTAATATATGAAGCTTTGACTCAATTTTCATGGTGTTATGATGCTTATTGTTTACATTAGTTAAATTGTATGTTTACAATTGCTTTGTTTCTCTGTTATGCATATATTTCAGTGTTGTATTGTGTGTGTGATTTCATGTTGAATGTATGAAGTCTAAGAGGGGAGAAGAATGAGTTTCAATTGTTTCGAGAATTCCTTCAAGGAGTGCAGTGAATTTCCTCAAGGTGTGCATTGATGAGGGTCTGAGTTTTATCTCAGAAAGATCAGGAGAGATATTGTTGTTCTCATACCAGCTAAAGTGCAGGTGAAGAATAGGGCTGTGAAAGGTGTGTGCAGGCCAATTGAAGCCTTGGATTTTATAAATCCATAAAGAAGATTGAGATATTACTATTGCAAAGAGTGCACAGGGTCGAATACTCAAATAACCAGAGGTTATTTGAAGGTTTTCCGCAAGGAGTCTGAGCATTGATCCTTTTGGGAAGCTTGAGTTTACAAGTGAAAGCTCAGGGAGGATAACACCTTTGAAGTGCTCAAAGGGAGACAGAGATCGAAATCGTATCATATAAGTCAAGTTCAGGAGGGAGAACACCAAGTCGTTTGGACAAAAGTCATCGAGGAGTGCATCTGGTGGTCATAATTCTCCATGGAGAGCTCACGAAATCGTGACGACCATAGGATCCAGAGGAGATGTAAGGTGATTAGGATTTGGATGAACCCACCACCCTAACATCAAGAGTCAACATGAACTATTGATTGTGGTCAGTTTGAGCTGACAGATCATTTCAGGGATTCAGGATTCTTAATATTGGAGTGCAGGCCAAAATCCTTGGACATTCTAATTCCCAAATTGCAAAAGGGATTATTAGGTATGGACTTTCGGGATTTTGGCATTTAGGGGTTCGAAATTTCGTAAATTTCGATGACAAGGAGCTGGGGCCCTTTACATTGGAAACCCCGAAGTCATGAAACACGGCGTGTCTTTGGAGTGGAATTTCAACATTTCGGCATTCTGGGGTTCAGGAAGTAGAGGAAACCCCGAAGTTGTGAAACACGACGTATCTTTGGAGTGGAATTTCAGCATTTCAGCATTTTGGGGTTCAGGAAGTAGAGGAGGAAGTGAATTTGGAATCGAGAGTTTCAAACTCCCAGTTTGTGAAATCCTGAAGAGGAAAAGGAAAAATTCCCGAAAAGTTGAGGGACAATAGTCATTGGGCACCGATCAGGTTTCGGGGTTTTGGGACTCAAGAGGTAGATTTGCATGGTCAACTCAACTCACGAAATCGCAAAGAGAGAAACGCCGAAAGGTGGGTCCCAAGTATCAGTTAGAGGATACGTGTGGCGAGAGTCAAAGTAGTGGTAGAGCTTTGACGAAAATCCCGAAAGACCATTGATCTAGCCAAAGGCGAAATTTTGGAATTTGGGGAATCATAAGGGAAGAGGAACAATTGTTGGTTGTTCTCTCAAGTCCCGAAAAACCAAAATTAGTGGGTAACAGGTGGCATGTGGTCTTCGCGTTGGAGGAGTGAGCCTTCGTTGACGTTTCGCATTTCAGTGATTGCAAGAGTTGTAACATTGCGTCGAGAACCTCCAACTCCTGAAGCCAAAAATCTTTCGTGGCTTAAACAAGGGGGTTTAAATAACTCTTTGTGTGGTTTGGAAAATATCCTGCGCTGATCTCATCCTGAGGGTAGGGGGTCTATGCCAGTTGTGGTATTAGAGCCTGATATTGTCTGTATATTTCAGGCAGAAGGACCTAGAGGAGAAGGAGTAGTCTAATACGCACCAGTTGTGGTATCAGATCACAAAAAAAAATCTTTTCTTTCTGTAGCAGAGATAAAAGAGGAAAAAAAATTCAGACATGCCATCGAGAAGAAGAGATAGGCCAATGCCTGATCCAGCAGTGGAAAGAGAAATATGTGAGTTACGTGCCAGAGTTGATGCTATGGAGACAACACAGAGGCGCACAGTCCACACTGGATATATCAATGAGGTTGAAAGTGAACATGAAGATGGAAACAAAGGAGAAGAAGTTACAGTTGAAGATGTTGCAGACGAAGGCCTATTCAGGGTTGTTGCAAGGATAGGTGCCAGAGAAAAAATGGAAATTCCCACATATGAAGGAAACTTGGATGTTGAAGAACTTCTAGACTAGATTAGATCTCTAGACAAATACTTCAACTGTGAGGATGTAAAGGAAGATAAGGAAGTCAAACATGTCGTTACTAGACTTAAAGGGCATGCAGCACTGTGGTGGGATGAACTGCAGGCTGACAGACGCTGCAAGGGACCCTAGAAAATCAAAAGCTAGGATGGAATGGCTGGAAGGATGAAAGCCAAATTTATACCCAGGGATTATCAAATCACTCTCTTTCAGAGGATGCAGAATTTGAGACAAAAGTTGATCTCAATGAAGGAATACACTAAAGAATTCTACAAGATAAACATCAGAGAAGGTCATTGGGAAAGCGATGATGAAAAAGTTTCCAGGTACATGAATGGTCTGCGATATTACATTCAAGATGAGATGGGAATGATGAACATTTGAAATGTGGAAGATTCTTATCAGATAGCTCTGAAAGATGAAGAGAAGTTGAGTCGGAAGCAAGGTCAAAGAGGCCAAGGTAGAAGTTAATAAAGAGGCAAAACAATTGCCCAAGACAGAACTCAGAAACCTAAAGAAGAGGGAAAGAAACCTCAAACTCAACCTGAGAGAGGAGGAAGCTCACAAGGAAGGCAGTATGCTGATATAAATGCTTTACCTCGAGAAGAGGAAGAGGAAGAGGTAGAGGAGGTGAAGTGAAATGCTTCGTCTGTGGAAAAATCAGACATAAATCCTATGAGTTTTTAGATAAGAAGAAAGATGGTGGTGAAACTCACTTTTTCAAAGCTCAAGGATGAAATTTTGAGGCAGAAGACGCTAAGGGAGAAAGATCTTTGATGATGAGGAAATTTCTCTTGAATCCGAAAAAGGAGGCAGAGAACCCAGCCCAAAGAAACAGTCTATTTCGGACTACTTGCAAAACTAAGGATAGGGTATGCAAGGTCATAGTGGATAGCGGTAGCACAACCAATCTTGTATCTACATAGATGGTATAAAATCCAGATCTAGAGACTGTTTTACATCTAAGCCCATACAGAGTTTCGTGGCTACAAAAAGGACATCAGGGAAATGTCACTAAACAATGTTTAGTTGAATTTAAAATAGGAGGATATAAAGATAAAATATTGTGTGATGTATTCCCATGGATGTTTGTCATCTATTACTGGGTATACCATGGCAATATGACAGAAATGTAGTTCATGATGGGAGAAATAACACGTACACCCTAGAGAAAAATGGTAGGACTCACATGTTGTTGTCGATTAACGATAAAGAGGTGAAAACAAAGATAAGAAACACTGTACTTCTCATGAGTGGGAAGGAACTTCTTGATGAGGTTAAGAAGAAGGAAGAGACACAATTTATTGTGGTTAGGAAGCCCATAATTTTTTTTACCAGTTCGAGGATAGATGATTTACCAGAAGAAATCCAAGAGTTTCTAGGAGAGTTTGTTGATATAGTAGTGGACGAACTACCTTGTTCATTTCCACCTATCAAGAGTATAATTCATCATGTCAATCTTATACCTGGAGCCAGTTTTCCGAACGAAGAAGCATATCGGTTGACACTGCAGGAAAATGAATAAGTTAAGAGGCAAGTCCAGAACTTAATGGAAAAAGGATTGATTCGAAAAAGCTTGAGTCCGTGCATTGTTCTGACAGTGCTCAACCCAAAGAAAGAAAGAGGTTGGAGAATGTGTACAGACTCAAGGGAGATCAATAAGATTACCATCAGATATAGATTTCCATTGCCAAGGATGGATGACTTGATGGATTCCTTGAGTGAAGAATTTTTTTTTTCAAAACTTTATTTGAAAAGAGGATATCATCAAATTTGAATGAGAGAAGGTGATGAATGAAAGACAACATTCAAAATGAATGAGGGGCTGTATGAATGGCTTGTCATGATGTTTGGCTTAACGAATGCACCCAGTACTTTCATGAGGTTAAAGAACGATGTCCTGAAGGATTTCATTGGGAAATTCGTCATTGTATATCTTGATGATATATTAATTTTCAGCAGGACAGAAGAAGAACACTTAAAGAATTTAGTTGCAGCAATGAGGAGATTACAGTAGGAGAAATTGTTGATTAATATGAAGAAATCGTCATTTATGAGGACAAAACTCATTTATTTGGGTTTCGTTATCTCTACAAATGAATTAAAAATGGATCCAGAAAAGATAAAGGTGGTTAAGAATTGGCCATCACTGAAGAGCGTGTTTGAAGTTCAAAGCTTCCATGGTTTGACTAGCTTCTACAGGAAATTCATCCAAAACTTTAGTGGAATTAGTGCACCAATGATGGATATGGTGAAGAAAATACATAAATATTTTCATTGGACGGAGGAAGCAGAGAAGAGCTTCAATCTTCTGAATAAGAAGATCATTGAGCAACCAATTTAGGTTTTTCTAGATTTTAGAAAGACATTCCAGGTCAGGTGTGACGCGAGTGGATTTGAAATTGGAGTGGTCTTGAGCCAAGATGACAAGCTAATCGTATACTTCAATGAAAAAATGAATGAAGTGAAGATTAAGTACTCCACATATGACAAATAATTCTATGCAGTCATACAAGCACTGAAGAAATGGAGACACTATTTGGTTCCCGAGGAATTTGTTTTGTACAACGATAATCACGCTTTTCAATTTGTGCCTCGACGGGAGAAGTTGAACCAAAAACATGCTAAATGGGTTGAATACATGCAAAATTTTACTTTTGTGATTAAGCATATTTCTGGAACTGCTAACAAAGTTGTTGATGCTTTGAGTAGGGAATGTTTTCTTATGCAGGAATTCAGAGTCAAGACTTTGGGTTTTGATAACCTCAAATAAATGTACAGGGATGACCCAGATTTTAAAGAGGCATATGAGGCATCTAAGAATCTAGTTCTCAGGGAAAGAAGCCAATGGACTGAATACATGATCCAGGATGGATTATTGTTCAGGGGAAATCAGCTATGTATTCTGAAATGCTCCATGAGGGAGAATTTGTTGAAGGAAAAACATAGTGGAGGATTGGCTGGACATTTCGGTCATGACAAGACGTTCTCAAATTTGAATGGCTCATATTTTTGGCTAGGGATGAGGACAGATGTTAAGAAATTTTAAGACAGGTGTAGAATTTCTTAGCACACGAAAGGGAAAAGACAGAACACAAGGTTATGCCAACCATTACCCATACCTAAAAGGTCGTGGGATGTAGTGAGCATGGATTTTGTATTGGGACTACCAAGGACACAAAGATGATATGATTCAATCTTTGTGGTAGTCGATAGATTTTCAAAAATGGCACATTTCATACCATGCCAGAAAACCAGTGACGCAACTCATATTGCGAACCTATTTTTCAAGGAAGTCGTTAGACTTCACGGATTTCCAAAGAGTATCGTGTCTAATCGAGATACCAAGTTCATAGGGAATTTCTGGAGAACCTTATGGAAGAAGTTGGGGACAATTTTGTCTTTTAGCTCAGCATATCATCCTCATACAGATGCACAGATAGAAGTTGTGAACAAGATCTTGGGAGATTTGTTAAGAAGCTTACTGACTGAACACCACAGTCAATGGGATCACATTCTGCCACAGGCGGAATTCGCTTACAATGATTCACTCAATAGAAGCACAGGGTAGAGTCCATTCTAGATTTTATATGGAATGCATCCAAGGGGAGTTTCTAAATTGAATGATTCAGAACAAAATGAATTCAAGAGTGCTAGTGCAGAGGACTTTGCAGAAGGAATGAAGGAGCTTCACAGTCGAGTTAAGGAGTGATTGCAGAGTTCAAATCAAGAGTACAAGCGGATAGTAGATCAACACAGGTGAGAACTTCAATTTGAAGTTGGTGATCTGATTCTTGCGCATTTGAGGAAGGAGAGGTTCCCAAGAGGAACATATAATAAGATGAAGATGAAAAAGATTGGACCATGCAAGTTCATAAGGAAATTTGGGGCAAACGCATATGAGATTGAATTACCCGATGGGGTCGGAATCTCACTGAAATTCAATGTTGTGGATTTGTACCTTTACAGAGCTAAAGAAGTAGGAGTAGAAGAGGAACAAAAAGAGATTCAATTGACAAAACAAATGCCTGTAGTTGTAGAGCCACATATGGAAAGCATAATTGACAAAAGGGTTAGCAAAAAGACCAGGAGAAAAGAGTATTTTGAATACTTGGTCAAATGGAAGGGATATCTAGTTGAAGATTCCAGTTGGGAGGATGAAGTAGGAATTCATAGGCGTGGACATATCATGCAAGAGCTCATGAATAGGATATCATGAAAAGTTTCAAGCGAGGGAGTATGATGCAAGAGCATTGTAACCAACCAACGAAGCAACGTAAAAGTGGAAGATAGCTGGAAAATCACCAGCGCACATTTTGAAGTGTTTTGAGATTAATGAATGGACATTAATGTAATATCTAAGGGAATCATACTTAGATTTATATATAGATGTTGTAAATAGATCTTGAGCATTGCTCTCATCTGTAGAATGTAGAGGCATTTATGTGTAATGAATGCAAGTAGGTAGATTTAATTTAATAGGTTAGACAGTTTAGAAGCGTAGGAGGGAAAATAGATATAGATACCCTTACCCTTGTATCATTGTAACTTTTGATGATCATTCAAAATTCATAAGTTGTAGAGCTGAAGCAGAGAGCTGTAGAGAAGAACCCATGTACGGGAGAACTTGAGTTAATATATGAAGCTTTGAATCAATTTTCATGGTGTTATGATGCTTACTGTTTACATTAGTTAAATGGTATGTTTACAGTTGCTTTGTTTCTCTATTATGCATTTATTTCAATGTTGTATTGTGTGTGTGATTTCATGTTGAATGTATGAAGTCTGAGAGAGGAGAAGAATAAGTTCCAATTGTTTCTCTCCCTGAGAATTTCTGCAAGGAGTGCAATGAACGTCCACAAGGTGTGCATTGATGAAGGTCTGAGTTTTATCTCAGAAATCTCAGGAGAGATACCATTTTTCTCATACCATCTGAAGTGCAGGTGAATCATAGACCCATGCAAGGTGTGTGTCGGCCAATTGAAGCCTTGGATTTTATAAATCCAGAAAGAAGATTGAGATATTATTGTTGCAAAGAGTGCACAGGGTCGAATACTAAAATAACCAAAGGTTATTTGAAGGTTTTCCGCAAGGAGTGAGAGTAGGGATCCTTTTGGAAATATTGAGTTTACAAGTGAAAGCTCAGGGATGATAACACCTTTGAAGTGCTCAAAGGGAGACAAAGATCAAAATAATCTCATAGAATTCAAGTTCAGGAGGGAGAACATTGATTCCTTTGGACATAAATCATCGAGGAGTGGATCTGGTGGTTATAATTCTCTGTGGAGAAATCGTGAAATCAAGAGGACCATAGGATCCAAAGGATATTTAAGGTGGTTAGGAGTTGGACAAACCCACCACCCTGACATCAAGATTCAATGTGAACTATTGATCCTGGTCAATTTGAGCCGACGGATCATTTCGGGGATTCAGGATTCTTAAGTTTGGAGTGCAGGCCAAAATCCTTGGTCACTCTAATTCTCGAATCACGAAAGGGATTATCATGTGTGGACTTTCAGAATTTTGGCATTTGGCATTTCATAAATTTTGATGACAAGGAGTCCGAGCCCTTTGCATTGAAAACTGCAAAGTCGTGAAACGCGGCGTGTGTTTGGAGTGGAATTTCGTCATTTTGGCATTCTGGGGTTCGGGAAGTAGAGGAGGTAGTGACTTTTGAATCAAGAGTTTCAAACTTCTGGTTTGCGAAATCCCAAAGAGACAAAGGAAAATTTCCCAAAAATTTGAGGGACAATATCCGTTGGGCACCGATCAGGTTTCGGGAATTTGGGACTCAAGAGGTAGATTTGCATGGTCAACACAACTCTCGAAATCACGAAGAGAGAAACGTCGAAAGGTGGGTCCCAAGTATCAGTCAGAGGATACGTGCGGCGGGAGTCAAAGGAGTTGTCAAGATTCGGTGAAAATCTCGAAAGGCCATTGATCTAGCCAAAGGAGAAATTTCAGAATTCAGGGAATCATAAGGGAAGAGGAACGATTGTTGGTTGTTCACTCAAGTCTCGAAAAGAAGAAATTAGTGGGTAAAATGTGGCATGTGCTTATCGCGTTCAAGGAGTCAACCTTCGTTGACATTTCACATTTCGACGATTGCAAGAGTTTTAACATTGCATCGAGAACCTCCAACTTGCGAAGCCCAAAATCTTTTTTGGCTTAAACAAGTCGTTTTAATTAACTCTTTGTGTGGTTTGGAAAGGATCCGGCGATGATCTTAGCTCAAGGGCGGGGGGTCTGCGCTAGTTGTGGTATAAGAGCCTAATCTTGTCTGTATATTTTAGGTAGAAGGAGCTAGAGGAGAAGGAGTAGTTTTATACACACCAGTTATGGTATAAGAGCATAGAACAAATTCTTTGCTTTCTGTAGCAGAGAGAAAAGAGGAAAAACATTTCAGCGATGCCATCGAGAAGAAGAGATAGGCCAATGCCTGATCCAGTAGTGGAAAGAGAAATGTGTGAGTTACGTGCCAGACTTGATGCTATGGAGACAACACAGAGGCGCACAATCGATGTTGGGGATATTAGTGAGGCTGAAAGTGAAAATGAAGCTGGAAAGGAAGGAGAAGAAGTTGCATTCGAAGATGCTATAGATGAACACCTATTCAGGGTTGTTGCAAGGATAGGTGCCAGAGAAAAAATGGACATTCCCACATATGAAGGAAACCTTTATGTTGAATAACTTCTAAACTGGATTAGATATCTAGATAAATACTTCGACTATGAGGATGTCGAGGAAGATAAGAAAGTCAAACATGATGTTACTAGACTTAAAGGGCATGCAACACTGTGGTGGGATGAACTGTAGGCTGACAGACACTGCAAGGGAAAGCAGGAAATCAAAAGATGGGATAGAATGGTTGAAAAGATGAAATCCAAATTTATACCCAGGGATTATCAAATCACTCTGTTTCGGAGGATGCAGAATTTGAGACAGAAGCTGATGTCAGTGAAGGAATACACTGAAGAATTCTACAGGATAAACATCAGAGTAAGTCATCAGGAAAGCGATGATGAAAAAGTTGCTAGGTACATGAATGGTCTATGATATGACATTCAAGATGATATGGGCATGATGACCATTCAAAATGTGGAAGATGCTTATAAGATAGCTCTGAAAGATGAAGAGAAGTTGAGCCAAAAGCAAGGTCAAAGAGGCCGAGGTGGAAGTCAAGATAGAGGCAAAAAAATTGCCTAAGACAGAACTCAGAAACCTAAAGAAGAGGGAAAGAAATATCAAACTCAATCTGAGAGAGGAGGAAGCTCACAAGGAAGGCAGTATGATGATAGAAATACTTTTCCTCGAGCCAGAGGAAGAGGAAGAGGTGGAGGGGGTGAAGTGAAATGCTTCGTCTATGGAAAAATCGGACATAAATCCTATGAGTGTCCAGATAAGAAGAAATATGGTGGTGAAACTCACATTGTCGAAGCTCAAGGAAGGAATGTTGAGGTAGAAGACGCTGAGGGAAGAAGATATTTGATGACGAGGAAAGTTCCCTTGAAGCTAGAGAAGGAGGCAGAGAACCTAGCCCAAAGAAACAATCTGTTTCAGACTACTTGCAAAACTAAGGATAGGGTATGCAAGGTCATAGTGGAAAGTGGTAGCATAAACAATCTTGTATCTACAAAGATTGTAGAAAAGCTAGAGATGGAGACTGTTGTACATCAGGTAAATGTCACTAAACAATGTTTAGTTGAATTTAAAATAGGAGGATATAAAGATGAAATATTATGTGATGTCATTCCCATGGATGTTTTTCATCTATTGCTGGGTAGACCATCTCAATATGACATAAACGTAGTTCATGATGGGAGAAAGAACACGTACACCTTGGAGAAAAATGGTAGGACTCACATGTTGTTGTCGATTAAGGATAAAGAGGTGAAAACAGAGATAAGAAACATTTTACTTCTCATGAGTGGGAAGGAACTTCTTGATGAGTTTAAGAAGAAGGAAGACACACAATTTATTGTGGTTAGGAAGCCCATAATTGTTTTGGCCAGTACGAGGATAGATGATTTACCAGAAGAAATCCAGGAGTTGCTTGAAGAGTTTGCTGATATAGTAGTGGATGAACTACCTTATTTGTTGCCACCTGTCAGGAGTATAAGTCATCATATCGATATTATATCTGGAGCCAATTTGTTGAACAAAGAAGCATATCAGTTGATGCTACAGGAAAATGAAGAAGTTAATAGGTAGGTCCAGAACTTAATGGACAAAGTATTGATTCGAGAAACCTTGAGTCCATGCGTTGTTCTGACAGTGCTCAACCCAAAGAAAGATGGAGGCTAGAGAATGTGTACAAAATCAAGGGTGATCAATAATATTACCATCAAATATAGATTTCCATTGCCAAGGATGGATGACTTGATGGATTGCTTGAGTGGAGCAAATTTGTTTTCAAAACATGATTTGAAAAGAGGATATCATCAAATTCGAATGAGAGAAGGTGATGAATGGAAGACAATGTTCAAGACGAATGAGGGGCTGTATGAATGGCTTGTCGTGCCATTTGTCTTAACGAATGAACCCAATACTTTCATGAGGTTAATGAACAAAGTCCTGAAGGATTTCATTGGGAAATTCATCATTTTATATCTTGATGATATATTAATTTTCAGTAGGACAGAAGCAGAACACTTAAAGCATTTAGTTGTAGTAATGAGGAGATTACAGCAGGAGAAATTACTGAATAATATGAAGAAATTTTCATTTATGAGGAAAAAACTCATTTATTTGGGTTTTGTTATCTCTGCAAATGAATTAAAAATGGATCTGGAAAAGATAAAGGCGGTTAAGAATTGGCCATAGCCGAAGAGCATGTTTGAAGTTCGAAGCTTCCATGGTTTGGATAGATTCTACAGGAAATTCATCCAAAACTTCAGTGGAATTAGTGCACCATTGATGGATACGGTGAACAAAAGACATAAATCTTTTCACTGGACGAAGGAAGCAGAGAAGAGCTTCAATCTGCTAAACAAGAAGATCACTGAGCAACCAATTCTGGTTTTGCCAGATTTTAGCAATACATTCCAGGTCAGGTGTGACACAAGTGGAATTGCAATTGGAGCGGTCTTGAGCCAAGACGGCAGGTCGGTTGCATACTTCAGCGAAAAACTGAATGAAGCAAAGATTAAGTACTCCACATATGACAAAGAATTCTATGCAGTCATACAAGCACTGAAGAAATGGAGACACTATTTGGTTCCCAAGGAGTTTGTTTTGTATAGCGATAATCACACTTTGCAATTCTTGACTCGACAGGAGAAGTTGAACCAAAAACATGCTAAATGGGTTGAATACATGTAAAATTTTACTTTTGTGATTAAGCATATTTCTGGAACTGCTAACAAAGTTGTTGACGCTTTGAGCAGGAAATGTTTGCTTATGCAAGAATTCAGAGTCAAGACTTTGGGTTTTGATAACCTCAAAGAAATGTACAAGGATGACCCAAATTTTAAAGAGGCATATGAGGCATATGAGAATGCAATTCTCAGGGACATAAGCCAATGGACTGAATACATGATCTAGGATGGATTATTGTTTAGGGGAAATCAGCTATGTATTCTGAAATGCTCCATGAGGAAGAATTTGTTGAAGGAAAAACACAGTGGAGGATTGGCCAGACATTTTGGTCATGACAAGACATTCTCAAATTGAATGGCTCATATTTTTGGCCTGGGATGAGGACAGATGCCAAGAAATTTGTGGATAGGTGTAGAATTTTTCAGCACACGAAAGGGAAAAGGCAGAACACAGGGTTATACCAACCATTACCCATACCTGAAAGGCCATGGGATGCAGTGAGCATGGGTTTTGTATTGGGACCATGGATAGTTTTAGGGGCTAAATTTCACTCATGGGATATTTTTCCATGGTTTTTCCAAAAAAGAGATTCACTATTTTAAAAATGATTCGCCCAAATTCTATAGGATAAAATTATTCTACCTTAAAAGTCGCTAAAATTTTATAAAAACTATATAGAATCCTTATAAATTTGAATATTTTTACAAAAATATTGCCAAACATTTATAGTTGGCATATGAAGGATTAGTAAGATTCGCCAAGGTTTCAACATTTTAAGAGAAATTTCCATCCTTAAAATCATCCCTGATTGGGACTTCCAAGAACACAAAGAGTATATGATTCAATCTTTGTGGTAGTCGACAGATTTTCAAAAATGGCACATTTCATACCATGCCAGAAATCCAGTGACGCAACTCATATTGCGAACCTGTTTTTCAAGGAAATCATCAGACTTCATGATTTTCCAAAGAGTATCATGTATGATCGAGATACCAAGTTCGTAGGGAATTTTTGGAGAACCTTATGGAAGAAGTTGGGGACAAGTTTGTCTTTTATCTCAGCATATCATCCTCAGATGGATGGACAGACAGAAGTTGTGAACAAGAGCTTGGGATATTTGTTAAGAATCTTAGTGACTGAACACCATAGTCAATGGGATCACATTCTTCCACAGGTGGAATTCGCTTACAATGATTCACTCAATAGAAGCATAGGGCAGAGTCCATTCTAGATTCTATATGGAATGTAGCCAAGGGGAGTTTCTGAATTAAATGATTCACAACAAAATGAATTCAAGAGTGCTAGTGTAGAGGACTTTGTAGAAGGAATGAAGGAGCTTCACAGCCGAGTTAAGGAGTGATTGGAGAGTTCAAATCAAGAGTACAAGCGGAGAGCAGATCAACACTGGCGAGAAATTCAATTTGAAGTTGGTGATCTGATTCTTGCGCATCTAAGGAAGGAGATGTTCCCAAGGGGAACATATAATAAGATGAAGATGAAAAATATTGGACCATGCAAGGTCATAAGGAAATTTGGGGCAAACGCATATGAGATTGAATTACCCGATGGGGTCGGAATATCACCAATATTCAATGTTGTGGATTTGTACCCTTACAGAGCTAAATAAGCAGGAGCAGAGGAGGAACAGAAAGAGATTCAATGGACAAAACAAATTCCTGTAGCTATAGAGCCACATATGGAAATCATAATTGACAAAAGGGTTAGAAAAAAGACCAGGAGAAAAGAGTATTTTGAATACTTGGTCAAATGGAAGGGACATCCAGTTGAAGATGCCAGTTGGGAGGATAAATAAGCAATTCATAGGCATGGACAGACCGTGCAAGATCTCATGAACATGAGTTCATGAAAAATTTCAAGCGAGGGAGTATGATGCAGGAGCATCGTAAGCAACCAGCCAAGCAACGTAAAAGTGAGAGACAGCTGGAAAAGCACCAACGCACATTTTGAAGTGTTTTGAGATTAATGAATGGACATTAATGTAATAGCTAAGGGAAGCGTACTTACATTTATATCTAGATTTTGTAAACAAATCTTGAGTGCTACTCTGATATGTAGAATGTAGAGGCATTTATGGATAATGAATGCAAGTAGGTAGTTTTAATTTAATAGATTAGACAATTTAGAAGAGTAGGAGGGAAAACGGATATAGACACCCTCACCCTTGTATCATTGTAACTTTTGATGATCATTCAGAATTCATAAGTTGTAGAGATCAAGAAAAGAGATGTAGATAAGAGCCCATGTACAGGAGCACTTGAGTTAATATATGAAGCTTTGACTCAATTTTCATGGTGTTATGATGCTTACTGTTTACATTAGTTAAATGGTATGTTTACAGTTTCTTTGTTTCTTTGTTATGCATTTCTTTCAGTGTTGTATTGTGTGTGTGATTTCATGTTGAATGTATGAAGTCTGAGAGAGGAGAAGAATGAGTTTCAATTGTTTCTCTCCCTGAGAATTCCTTCAAGGAGTGCAGTGAATGTCCGCAAGGTGTGCGTTGACGAGGGTCTCAGTTTTATCTCATAAAGATCAGGAGAGATATCGTTGTTCTCATACCAGCTGAAGTGCAGGTGAAGCACAGAGTTGTGCAAGGTGTGCATAGGCCAATTGAAGCCTTGGATTTTATAAATCCAGAAAGAAGATTGAGAGATTACCATTGAAAAGAGTGCATAGAGTCAAATACTCAAATAACCAGAGGTTATATGAAGGTTTTCCGCAAGGAGTGGGAGTAGGGATCCTTTTGGGAATCTTGAGTTTACAAGTGAAAACTCAGGGAGGATAACAACTTTGAAGTGCTCAAAGGGAGACGGAGATCGAAATCATCTCATAGAATTGAAGATCAGGAGGGAGAACACCGAGTCGTTTGGACAGAAGTCATCGAGGAGTGCATCTGGTGGTCATAATTCTCCATGGAGAACTCATGCAATCATGAGGACTATAGTATCCAGAGCAACTATAAGATGGTTAGGATTTGGACGAACCCACCACCCTGACATCAAGAGTCAACGTGAACTGTTGATTGTGGTCAATTTGAGCCGACAGATCATTTCAGGGTTTCAGGATTCTTAAGTTTGGAGTGCAGGCCAAAATCCTTGGTCACTCTAATTCCTGAATCGTGAAAGGGATTATCAAGTGTGGACTTTAGGTATTTCGACATTTCGGGGTTCGACATTTCAGAAATTTCAATGACAAGGAGTCGCGGCCCTTCGCATTGAAAACCTCGAACTCATGAAATGCAACGTGACTTTGGAGTGGAATTTCGTCATTTCGGAATTCCAGGGTTTGGGAAGTAGATGAGGCAATGACTTTGGAATCGAGAGTTTCAAACTCGCAGTTCACAAAATCTCGAAGAGGGAAAGGAAAAATTCCTGAAATGTTGAAGGAAAATAGTCGTTGGGCACCGATCGGGTTTCGGGACTCAAGAGGTAGAGTTTCATGGTCAACACAACTCCCAAAATCGCAAAGAGAGAAACATCGAAAGGTGGGTCGCAAGTATCAATCAGAGGATACGTGCAGCGGGAGTCAAAGGAGTGGTCAAGATTTGGCAAAAATCCCGAAAGGCCATTGATCTAGCCAAAGGAAAAATTTTGAAATTCGGGGAATCATAAGGGAAGAGGAAGGATTGTTGGTTGTTCACTCAAGTCCTGAAAAGCCAAAATTAGTGGGTAACAGGTGGCATGTGCTCTTCACGTTGGAGGAGTCAACCTTCATTGATGTTTCACATTTCAACGATTGCAAGAGTTGTAACATTGCGTCGAGAACCTCCAACTCGCGAAGCCCGAAATATTTCGTGGCTTAAACAAGGGGTTTTAATTAACTCTTTGTGTGGTTTGGAAAAGATCTTATGTTGATATCAGCCCGAGGGCAGGGGGTTTGCAGCATAATCCAACAACTTCAACAATGCATCACGGATATGGAGCTCCACACTGTGAGTGAGACACCGTTACCCATGATTTTGGTCATAATGATGATGTATTGATGATGGTGTACTCAGGCTCTTCATTAGAACTTTCTCCTGAGAAAAGTTACCTTCATCTCTTTCCAGAAATCACATTTTTGAAGACTGTTAGTAGGCTGTTAGTATATTTGCCTACGAGAATGCATGATTCTCGCAGGCTGCCTTAAGCCAGGGTGAGAGAAGTTCGCACTGTGTTGAACTGCTAGGGTGCAAACTCTTTCTAAAGCAAGGAAAAAGATGAATTCTCGATTCTTCTAGAAGGGAATCTTCTAGAAGGATGAGATGGCATTCGAATGGTTATCCTAGTACTGGATTCCCTGATATTTTGGGATCATTATTATCCAAGTAACCAATTCATTATCTCCTATATATTGAGTGAATTCTCATGGAAAAGGTTAAGAAAGAAGGTTAATCTAGATTCATTGGAGAATTGGTGAAAGAATTGTGTGAAGGACTGATGCTACAACAGCTAGGAGACTTCAGCAAGTTCATCCAAAAGAGTTGATCTTCTTCATGCAAGTGAGAAAGTGTGTGTGTCAAAGCCAAGGGCCATCGAAAGGAAGTTTGCAACATCAAGGCTCAGGTTGTAATATTTACTTTCCATTAATATGATACAGTGATATGTCCCTTTCCCATAAAGCTAGTTCCACTTTATTGTATAACTCCTTGATCATATACATAGATTGACTATTGAATAGATTGGGCTTTCTTCACTTCATTTGCTTTGTATTGTTTTGGTCTGGGCTGTACGAGGGCACTGGAGCGAAGTAGGAGAAACAAAGACCAAAGGAAGCGATAATAAGGTATGTTCTTTGTTCTTGCCTCCTATTTAATTCAATGGTTAGAATATAGGGAAATAGTCATATTCGGTCTTGCTTTGTTCTAGATCCAGGTGGATCTAGGGAGATCGGTTTGTGTCCGCACTTACGGATTTATCCAATAACAAAATTGGCAACTCCACTGGGGAACCATCCCATTTTCTTTGTGGTTTTTGGTGTTTTTCTGTGGCCATTTTCTCTGGTTTCACTTTTCTCTTGTCCTATCAATCTCTGAGTCTTCAGGATATCCTGATAGACCTTCTGGGTCTAGAAGCCTTTTTGAATTTTGCTTCATTTTTCAAATTTTTGATTATGTTCGGGAATTCTCGCACTGCACTTCATTGCAGCCTCCGAGAATAGGTAGAGTTCACACTCTGCCGATAGGTTTCGGTACGAGGTTCTCGCACCCTTCTCAAGGGTCACCTGCAAGAATCAATGATTCTCACACTATGTTATATTGCCTACCTACGAACATCATTTTTCAAAAATTTGGATTTGAGTTTTGGTATTTCCAACTGCCTAGATCAGTTTGATTGCCTCTTGTGAGTTTCTTGGACCTCTGATTGATATCTTTCTTATATTTGTTTGTGTGCATGAACAGTCTTAGGGTTTCAAGGCTTTTCTTGTCATTTTGGACTCGACTTTCATTTTTTGGCTTTTCTTGGCAAAACCATTCTCTTTGACTTTAGAATCTGAGTGTGTTTGATTAGTTAAGATCCAGTGATTAGTTGAAAGTTAAGTTTTCTTGGTTTTTCTCATTAGCTTATGGTTTGAAAAATCATTTTCTTTTGTATTTGAAAAGACTAAATTGGTTTGCTCTTTATTTTTTATTTCATTGAAAGAGTGGATTGGGTTATCTGCTTGTTCATTGATTTGATTTTCTGTGCTCTCATTGGCATAGTGAGGGTCCTTTTGGGAAAGTGAACAAAAGTTTTTTTCTTTCAAAAACTTGGTTTTTTTTTAGAAAACATTGAAAAATCAAATTATTGAGATTGTTGAAGTATTTGAAAACGACATAATAGAGTATTGTCATCTGATAAGTGATTGTTTGCATTTGCATTTGAAAGGAAATTTTTCATTGTAGTTCAAGGTTGATCTAGAAAACTTCTTCTCTCTCCCATACATAGGATTCATTGAACGAAAAAGTGATATATTTCATTCTCATCCTTGCATTGTTGGGTCAGAGTCATACAACCTAAGTTTCATTCTCGTTACCTTTGAGTAAACAACAACCTTTAATAACACTGCGTAACCATAAAATTTATCTAGTAATTGTTTTCTAGGACTCTTTTACACCAACATTTAGCTAGGGTAGCGCTTTGGAGTAGGAAGAGAGATACACTCTCCAAAAGCACAAAACACACAATAGAATCTTGTGTTAGCGAGTGTTAAATTCCATTTGCAACATCTTGTCCTGGGTAGACCTTCTCACACAAGGGTCAAACACTAGGTCACACTAATATTGGCAGAGTTACTCACCTTGCTTTGTTGATATCAATGTAGAGATTGCATGTATTACGGGGATCACTCGAAGGTATATCCACAATGATGAGTGGAAGCCTTTTGAGTTGATTTCGGGCTAGATACTCTGCCCTTGCGTGTGGATCAGACTGTCGACTGTCCCCCTAGGATTTATTGTTGTTGGTGGTGATCTTAGTGGCCTATCTTTCTAGGTTCTTACCCAAGGTGACTGTGGAGGGGAAAGTCTTCACGGTACCTGGAATTGACATTGACCAAACTCACTCGGGCTCCTTGGAGGGTATACCCACGATTATGTGTGGGAGCTTGCACCAGGGTGTAAGTCCGTTAAGCAGGTCGTCGACGTAACTTTTCCACCCTAGCCCCGCCCCTTCTCGTCTAGTTGTTGCGACGTTAGATTTCATCACCAACTAGTGGCTTTGAAATTAGAAGGTCTTGTTTGCCTGGTGATTGCTTCCTAGATTTTGTTTACTAGCGCGTGTTGTTTGTTTCTCGAAATTGACCGTAGGATTTTCTTCGTGAAGTTTGTTACTCATTTACAATAGCTCCCCCACGTCATTCACATAGAATGCAGGGTTTATCTCCAGAGCATCTGGATAATTCTCAACCCTTGCCTACAAGAACACCGGAGGGCTCTTCTGGGCCAAGTGAAGCCACAATCATCACCACACCACAAGTGGAACGAACTAACTCTCTCGAACGTTTTTGACTTACAAATTCTCAAGAGGATTTTCAGATTCCTAGTACTTCTCAGGGCCCTTTTAGATGACTGAATTCTTCCGGAGAACTAGTTGTTACTTCTTCTGGATCACATGTTGGGCCTTTTCCCGGTGTAGAAGGCCAAGATCCATTTTGGTCTGCAGGTGATTTCCGAAGGACCCTTTTTAGTCTTAGTTCGCCTGTGGTCTCCGAAATCAACCCTCCGGTGTTTTCTAAGACAGAGACTGTATCGTTGAATACCACTTATCACTTTACTCTCATTGCCGAAATGGTCCATCTCACGAATACTACGAGTATCCCAACCGGGTTCACTGCAGCTGGTCTTGCTCCTATAAACACACAGCGAATGCCCAATGTCACTCCGACACTACCACCCGGATACCATGCATTGAATGATTTTTTGAATGCTTCTCCTCCAACACCTCTGCAAACCCCGACCAGTTCTCTAGGTGGTCCTTCTCTTCCTGGGCGTCCTATTCCCGCTTTTATTCCGACACTCCCTCAATTTCCTTCTGGCAATCCTAATCCTAGTGGCACTATACCATCCATTACACCAAACTTGCAGATTCCTGTTGGTGGACAAGGAACTCAACTTCCTCTTACTGTACATCTTCCAATTACTACACAACCTTTGATTGGGACACAACTTCCGATTGGCACACCACCTACGATAGGGGGACCAACCCCACATTTTGGACAAAATATACCTCCTTCTTTGGCCCAGTATTGGAATCAGATGATACAAAATCTTCCTGAAACGACTGGGGAGCAAAAAATTGTCCCTACTATAGGCCAACCATATCCAATTATACCCAATCCTATTTGGGGTTAGGGTCAGAATGCTCAAACTCAGGTCCCTACTCAAACTCAAGGTTACAATCCTTGGAACTACTATCCTCTCCAACCACCACCGAATCAGCCTGGGTCTTCCCATTATGGATAGACTGCTTACGGTCCTATTGGTTTGTCGACAGGGCTTCCACCCCAAAGCCATCAGTACCCACAGGTGAATCGATAGTTACCTTTTCTTGCTACTTTGGATTTGCTATATTTGTCTAGGATTTTAAATGATCCTATTCTTCACTCTCCTGAATGGCCTATTATTCCAGCCAAGCTTCCATCGGACATTCCTAAATTCGACGGCAAAGTGGGAGAGGACCCGAACAATCATGTTATGACTTTTCACCTATGGTATTCATCCAACTCATTGATGGATGACTCTATTCTTTTTCATCTTTTTCAACAAACCCTTACCGGTTCTGTTGTGAAGTGGTATATTGAATTACCACGAGGTTTCTTCTCTAATTTCAACACCCTAGCTATGGATTTCCTTACACATTACTAGTTATCGATCTGTTATGATACCGGGACTGAGATTTTGACTTCCTTCAAACAGACTAAAGGCACTCATATATCTGATCATATTCATAAGTGGCGAAGGAGATGACGTGTCATTAAAATTGAGCTTCCTGATCAGTTATTGACGGAATGGTTTACAAAATCATTTGTGAACAAAATTGGTAAGGACATTTCCATGGGTGGCGTTGTCACAGAGGAGTAGGCTATAAGCTGTTCTCAATATCTTGATCTCGTTTATTTGCAAACGGGAACACTTTACGATTTGCTACCTGAATTACCTCGTCCTGGTACTTCCAGCACTTCAATTTCTCCATCTACCTCACATGCAGCTGACGGTGTGATTGGTACTGCCCAATCCCACTCACATTCTATTTCAAGTACAACCCCTAAATATGATTCTTCTAATGTTCAAAATTCCCCATCTTCTGCCGCTCCCACCGGCAAAACTTCTGAGGTCAATGTTGTCCAATCTACCCCAACCAGTAAAAACAAATCTAAAAAGGGGAGAGGCAAGAATAAGGAGGGAAAAAATAATAATCAAGCAGAGCAAACTAAAACCACTCCTGTTCAAGATCGGGATAAGCGCAAACCCCACTACACTTGCCTTATCTGTGGTGATGATCACTACATGAAGGATTTTCCACGACGTGTCGAGGTTACTAAGTTCCTTCAGGGAACCTTGAAACCACCTACACCGGATGTCTTGTCCCAACCCTTCCCGTCTCAACAACAGGCTCAGTTGGTCATTCACGACCAACCCTCCTCTTCTATGACATCATATGTTTTGATGTGTATTGGTGATTCTAAGAAAAATAACATTGCACTCATGACTAGAGCCAAAGATTATACTCCATCTAAGGAGAAGGTTGATGATTTACCTCCTACTTTAGTACAACCATCTCTTGCGACTCCACCTACTAACGGTCCTCTTTATCTTGAACGACCGAGCCTTGATACAGTTCTGTGACCATCCCCAAAAGGTTTCATTAAGAAATCGACTTTCAATACTCATGCTCGCGCGGCCCAGAACTATAGTATTGTGGAAGATTTGGCCCAGGCACCTTCCGCAATGTCAACTCCTGAAGTCCTTTAGTCTTGTCCTGCACAACGGAAGGCACTGTTGAAAGATATAGGTGGAATTGACCCGACAGATACGGATTTGATAGTATTTGACTTGGAAGATCATGTTCCAAGGTTACCCCCTCAACTCGAGTTCCATATACAAGTTGTTGTCTCTGACAAGAACATTTTCCGAACTATTATCGAAGAGGGTGCCTCAACATGTGTAATGTATTTTGCTTGTTGGAAAGATATTGGCTCTCCTCCCTTGAATGAATCACAAAACACTCTTAAATCCTTCAATGGCTCTGGTTTTAAGCCTTAAAGTGTTCTTCCTTCGTTGCCCATTACACTAGCAGGTAAGAAGGTCCAAGTCGAAGTGGAAGTATTTGACGCTCCCCTTGATTATAATCTTTTACTTGGTCGTAGATGGATCGATTCCACGGCCGTCGTTGTGTCAATGCTTTTCCATGTAGTACGTTTCCCTCATCAAGGAAAGGTTGTTACTGTTGACCAACTTGCCTTCTTCAATTCTGATACCCGTACTAGCAATGTGTTGTTTATTGCTAAAACCCCACCAGGTTATGAGAACGTCGGTGTAGACCTTTTAAAGGACTCCTCGTTAATGGGTACTTTTCCCATTCCACCATCTAATGTTCCACGCCCATCAGTTGCTTCTATCAACATGATCTCCACTGTGCCTCACGAACTTCTTGCATCACATGATCCTTGGATTGTCCCTGAACCTGGAGATCATCTTCATTTTGGCGACGTAATGTGGTTACGTCCAGTTGAATCTACCTATCAAGCCATTCAATCGGAAACACCTTCTACCCCCTCTCTTGATGAGTTGTCTCCCGATCCTTTTCGTGTTATTTTTCCCATTGACGAGATGATCATGTCCATCATGGAGGACACCCCTTGGGATGATGGGCATCATCGTTCCATACTTTTTCTGGAGCAACAGACTCTTGAGAACTACCAACGGATTTCGACTCCGTCGACTGTTGTTGTCATCTTGAAAGTTATCGCGTCTACACACGATGTGTTTGTTGAAGTGAACTTAATTAATATCTCACCCACGATTCCCATTGACATATCCATTAAACCTAGGATTGTTGAGAATGTCAATATTGGTGCTTCGTGTTCCGCTGACGAAATAGTCACCTATACGTCTCTATTCAAAGAATTTTGTGACATCTTTGCTTGGAGCTACGAAGAGATGCCCGGTATCGACCCTGCAATTGTTGTGCATGAGATAAAGACATACCTCAGCGCTAAACCCATCTGGAAACGCCTTCATCCAATTCACCCACGTAAAGTGGCTACTATCAAGCTCAAAGTTGAAAAACTTCTAAAAGATGGCTTTATTTATCTAGTGGCTCTTATAGAATGGGTTTCCAATCCTATCCCGATTGACAAAAAAGGTGGCAGTATTCGTGTATGTGTTGATTATAGGGATATTAACAAAGCTTGTCCCAAAGAAAAATTTCCTACCCCCTTTGTCGATCAGATTGTTAATGACTGCGCCGACAGTGAAAGTAAATGGTTAGAATCTAGGGGAAAGCAAACTTTCTTCGTCGTTTTATCTGTAATTACGTCGAGATAGCTCGTGGTTTTACGCAGCTACTAATAAAATATTCAGAGTTCGTCTGGGATACCATTGCCAATAATACTTTTGAAGCTTTAAAGTTGTCTCTAACGCGAGCTCTGCTTCTCTTTCCTCCTGATTACAGTCGCGATTATTTCCTTTATCTTGCTACCTCAGAGTACACTATTGGCATGGTTCTCATCCAAGAGGATGATGTGCACGACGAACATGTTGTTTACTACTTGAGTCAAAGTCTCACACCAACTGAAATCAAGTATCAACATGTCGAGAAACTAGCCTTAGCTGTCGTTCAAGTTGTCCAACGCTTTCGACATTATATCCTCTCATGCAAGACTATGGTGATTTCTCATTGCAACCCTATGCAACATATTTTGACATGTCAATTTCTCGAGGGAAAATACTCCAAATGGATTGTGATACTCCAGGAGTTTGACTTGGAATTCGACCACACCAAGTCCAAGAAGTCATTAGTTTTTGCTGAGTTGATATGTGATTTTCCTCATTCTTCAATGGAAAATGTAGCAGTAGATTCATTACCCGATGAATATCTTTTCCTTATTAGCACTAATGATCTTTGGTATGGGGATATCATTATATATCTCCAAGCCCAGACTTTCCGACCTGCTTTGTCTAGCACTGAACGACGTCACATATGCTATCAAACTCGTCAATACATTATCCTCAGGGATACTCTTTACCGTCGGGGAATTGACTCTGTTTTTCGACGTTGTTTAACATTCGACGAAGCTAAGAAAGCTCTGAATGACTTCCATTCTGGAGCATGTGGTGGTCATATGTTTGGGTATGCTACTACCTAGAAGATCTTACACGCAAGGTATTTTTGGCCTTCTTTGTTTAACGACTGCATTACTGTCATTCAGAAATGCCATGCCTACCAGACCTACACTCAGAAAATTTGGTCACATCCTGGTCCTCTTCACCCTATGGTCTCAGTTGGTCCTTTTGTGAAATGGGGCATTGATTTCATGACATGTCACCCTCACTTAGCTGGGGGGCATGGTTACATCATTGTAGCCGTTGATTATTTTACAAAATGGGCCGAGGTGATGCCGACATTTGATAATACTGGAAAGACCGCAATGTTGTTTCTTTTTAATCATGTCATATCTCATTCTGGAATTTCCCAAGCTATTATCACTGATCACGGTAGTCACTTTAGGAATTTTATGATGTCTGAACTTACAGCAAGGTTGGGTCTTCGTCATGATAACTCCACGCCCTATTATACACAAGATAATGGTCAAGTCGAAGCGATCAACAAGGTTCTCATAACTATGCTCCGACGGATGATAGGAATTCATCAAACAAGTTGGCACACAATGTTGTTTTTGGCATTGTGGGCATACCAGACATCTGTCAAATCCGCTACTGGGTTTACGCCTTTTCGGTTAGTCTATGGTGTGGAAGCCATTCTTCCTATAGAATGTGAGATACCTTCTCTGAAGCTAGCTGTAAAACTCTTACCCAACACTTCTGCTGAATAAGAACATCTATTGTATCTAATGTGATTAGATGAAACTCAACGTGACGCCACTCTAGTAATAGAAGCCCAGAAAAAACGTGTCAAGGAACAATATGACAAGCATGTCAAGCCTCGCATTTTCTCCGAAGGTGATCTTGTTCTTCTCTATGAACAGGATCGAGATGTGTTAGGAGCTGGGAAATTTGAACCCATGTGGAAAGGTCCTTATATTGTTTGCCGAGTTTTGGAAAAAGGAGCATATGAGCTGGTAGATTACGATGGTATCCCTTTGAGTGAACCCAGGAATGGGTTGTACTTGAAGAAGTACTATGGATAAATTATCTGTGCACAAGTACTTGTATTTTATGTATCATACTTTGTGTGTGTTACTATAGTTTGATTTTCTTGTTATCTGGTCTCTACCCTTATGTGATGTTGTGCTTGATTTCCAGATGTCGGGTATGCCCACAATGCCGAAAACAACATTGTGTGCCAACTTGTTTTATGAATTCCTATCATCTATCGGAGCATAGTTATGAGAACCTTGTTGATCGCTTTGACTTGACCATTATCTTATGGATAATAGGGCGTGGAGTTATCATGATGAAGACCCAACTTTTCCGTAAGTTCAGACATCATAAAATTCTTAAAGTGACTATCGTGATCAGTGACGATAGCTTGGGGAACACCAAAACGAGCTATGATGTGATTATAAAGATGTCTAAATACATTAACAAATGAATTGGCTAATTATGTATTAGACAGACATTTGAATCATTTATAAAACACATCAAAATTCACACAATATAAAGTAACCCGATATAAGCCATCTATATATAACGATCAAAAGAGTTTTTTACAAAAAGTTTGTCCGAAGACCAAAATATAAAAAATTGAAGCTAATAGCTTCTACAAGGTGACGTCATGGATGACGTTCACGGTAACACGTGACTGCCCTAGCAACCCTACGGAGCAGTCGACTATTAGTTGTTGATACCCCTACAGTATGACGTTGATCGCATCGTGGAACCTCTTCCAGAGTCATATCTGGAATGTCTATAGTAAGACCCTCTAGATTCTATTCTACTACTTGATAATCCTCATCATACTGTGGTACTACCACTACTTCTCCTCGCCGCTGGATAGGAGAAGTGTTGGGAGGCTTGTACGGTCCAACATATGTGTTATCAACAAACGATTTTGTATTAGTCTTTGGATGAACATATAAAACAAAAACATTTGAATATGATAAAAATCTACAAAAACATTTGAAAAGAAAAAATGAGTGTACTTCTTACTAAGGTCACCCCACTGAGTATCCTTTGGCAGTACTAAATCTGTATCTCCTCGAAAATCCAACATGACATAAGCGTAGTCATCAACAATCAACATTTGGGTTTGAAGCCAGTCAAAGAAAATATTGTCGTACTTAACGATCGGTCCTGCTACGTGCCGGGCCATGAGCTGACACCATATCAACATCCTTGGATCCTTGGGACCCGGTATATTCCATTCAACCTGCAGTCTCAGAACGGGAACCCTCTCAAGAAAGAAATACACCAACAAATATCCATACTCGAATTGCTTCAGGTCACCTCGCCTACATTTGGTCAATTGCTTTTTGATACTGCGAAGCACAACATCTTCCCAGTTGAATACTCGAGGCTCAGTACACTTGATGGCATACTGGAAGTAACTCTGCAATGCCATATGAGGAGCATAACTCCCATCCATCCGATCTATAGTGAAAAGGATAGTATGAAGGGTCAAGACTTGTACCCCCCAGATAGCCACTTTTCCTTTCTTTCTCTCAGCCTCGGGTACGCAGTATAAGTTGCAGTACTCACTCATCTTTAGCCCACCACCTCTACTACTGGTCAGGCTCACATAATACCTGTTCCTGGACAATCTCGTCAAAAAGTAAATTTCCTCAATGTCTAAGGACAGTGTGTGAGCCCCCACATGAAACACCTTCTAATCAGGGTCCCACATACGAACTAGGTATTCTAATAGTCTGACTTGGGCCCTCATGCCTGGGATGCGAAAGTATTTCAAGAGCCCACAATCTCTCAAAGCAGCTATGGTAGGTGGATGATTTTCGACCATTGCATTATCCTCTTCATGTTCCCTTTCTCGCCACTCTAGCACCATGTTGATGGCCAATTATCTGTACAAGGAACACAATAAGAGGATTAATAACTTCTTTCATGCTTTGGATATTTTTCATTGGTTAAAAATTTAAAAAAAAATTGGGCTTTGCGGTTCTTGTAGGTTCCCTATGCACACAGTGCGAGAACCTCGCAGGTGGCCTTAGGCTCACCTGCGAGAACGCCTCATTCTCACAGGCCTCGTATGGCCCGCCTGCGAGAATTGCAACACGCATGTAGGGCTTGAAAAAACAACTTAAAACTGAGAATTTAACCATTGAAATTACAAATTTAAACCATGAAAATGTCAAGGACAAAGAGCTTACCTTAATGTCATAGATGGCTCGCTGAATGGTCTCTCGTAGCTCCCACAAATTGACACCAAACTTGGAGGGTAAAAGAGGGGTTTTTTGAGCTCAATAGTGGAAATGTAAAATGGTGTGGTAAAAAAGAGTATTTACTCATTTTATTTACTTTTACTATATCATTTTGGTTTTTCATGATTATTTATCAATTAGACCCTAATCCCTAATGTTATGTTGAGTGTAAAATCTTGCAAATGTGATGACTTTGATTATCAAATACAGGGATATGGACATGTTTTTCTTTGTTATCGCGTGTTTTTGATTGTTTTTTATGGTTTTTACATAAAACCTCGAGCGTCGTTTTTGTCTGTTCTTGCGCTCATAAATACATGAGAACGTGATTGAGCATACTTTTATCACTTTTTCGGGCTCAACAAGGTTATACGAAAAGGGAACCCCCCTAGAGTCCTCTTTAAGCTCTTTTCAGACTCTCTAAACATGAAAAGATTGCCGAGGGACCTTGCTATTTTCATGTTCGATAAAGTATTTGAAATAAGCATCTGGTGAGCGATAATTTATCTCTTTTTCGGTCTCGTCCAGACTATTTTACGAAAAAGGAACTAAGAGAGTTCTCTTTTAAGTGTTTTTCCAAACTCTATAATCTTGAAAAACCTTCGCGTTTTCTTTCTCTGGACTCGTTAAACAAACATTTCCAGACCCATAATGGGACCTAACCACTCCTTCTTAGGGTTCGTTAAATATACTCTGAGGGACTCATCCGAAGGATGAGCTTACATCAACAACCATATGTTATCCTCCTTAAGCTTGCGTAAAAATAAAGAAGTACTTGCCAGAAATGGTGGGGGGAAATTTGGGAAAGGGATATGTTTCATCTTCGTATTGATTGACAGTAAGTGTCGCTCTTGAACATGACACCTTATATTCATAATTTGAAGACAGTTTGGGAAATCCATTTGTCTCTCATTCGATTTGCTACAAGGTCATTCCCTGGGTCGTCTTTGATTCAATGCTGCCAAATCATTGGTCATGTCATTTATATGTTCAAGAGAAGTCCATCTAAGACCTATATTGAGTCGGCCATCTACAGTTATCCATTATCTCCATGTCGGCCTTCCCTGTGTCTAGTCCAATTCACGTCATACTCTGTTTCACCTTTAAAATATGTTACTCATTTCGTGTCATTGATGGGGGATACATCAAGGCCCCCCTGTGACGAGTTTTGTTCCGTCGACTTCATCTCATTATCCAGAATCAAGACTTAGAAATTATTTGATACCTTGGAGCTTGCATGCCTCAATGGCATGTTTCCTCGCTTTCGACAGTGGGTTTACGTCATTGACCCCTGATCGAAATATTCCATTGTATGTTTGACTTCAAATCATTTATTCACACTTGATGGATTGTACTATGGTACCTTGGGAGTCATTGACATCAATGGTGATTTCCCTCGCACTTGTCAATGGTTTCATCAACGACCGGTAATCAAGTGGTCTCTACCATGTTTGACTTCAACACATGTAATCACATGGTTAGATTCGTACTTTGGGCGACGAGATTGAAGACCCTAGATATCATTTTTGTGATCCAGGTTGCGATGGAGTATGTATAATTTGCGACACATAGATCCACTGTGTATGTTTCGTGGCTATGTCATCTTGATTTGAAATTTCTCGCATAGATCCACAGTGTATTCTGGTGGCTATGCTATATTTTGATGGCATGGATCCACGGTGTACGATTGGTGGCCATGACCCATGTCTAAAATGTTATCAGTCTGTGATCTGAGTATGGGAATGCCTACCTCAGAATTGGTATATATGATATTCTGCAGATGCTTGGTTGTTCACAGGTTTCTGATTAGGTGTGCTCCTGGTTTTCGACACACACATGCAACTTACAAAGTCTATCGGCTGTCACTGGTTCCAACCTCATACTTTGGGGGGAATTCTGTTACCCATGATTTTGGTCATAATGATTATGTATTAATGATGGTGTACTCAGGCTCTTCATTAGAACTTTCTCCTGAGAAAAGTTACCTTCATCTCTTTCCAGAAATCACATTTTTGAAGACTGTTCGCAGGCTGCTAGTATATTTGCCTGCGAGAATGCATGATTCTCGCAGGCTGCCTTAAGCCAGGGTGCGATAATTTTGCACTGTGTTGAACTGCTAGGGTGCGAACTCTTTCTAAAGAAAGGAAAAATATGAATTCTCGATGCTTCTAGAAGGGAATATTCTAGAAGGATGAGATGGCATTCGAATGGTTATCCTAGTACTAGATTCCCTGATGATATTTTTGGATCATTCTTATCCAAGTAACCAATTCATTCTCTCCTATATATTGAGTGAATTCTCATGGAAAAGGTTAAGAAAGAAGGTTAAGCTAGATTCATTGGAGAATTGGTGAAATAATTGTGTGAAGGACTAATGCTACAGCAGCTAGGAGACTTCAACAAGTTCATCCAAAAGAGTTGATCTTCTTCATGCAAGTGAGAAAGTGTGTGTGTCAGAGCCAAGGGCCATCAAAAGGAAGTTTGCAACATCAAGGCTCAGGTTGTAATCTTTACTTTCCATTAATATGATATAGTAATATGTCCCTTTCCCATAAATCTAGTTCCACTTTATTGTATAACTCCTTAATCATATACATAGATTGACTGTTGAATAGATTGGGATTTCTTCACTTCGGTCGGTTTGTATTGTTTTGGTCTTCGCTATACGAGAGAATTGGAGAGAAGTAGGAGAAACAAATACCAAAGGAAGTGATAATAAGGTATGTTCTTTGTTCTTGCCTCCTATTGAATTCAATGGTTAGAATCTAGGGAAAGAGTCATATTTTGTCTTTCTTTGTTCTAGATTCAGGTGGATCTAGGGAGATCGGTTTGTGTCCACACTTACGGATTTATCCAATAATAGACACCTAAAAAGATAAGAGATCTAAGAGAGGCCACTTCTCAAAGCACAGTCAACTAATTAAAAACTTTGGCTTCGGAATGTAGGAAGCTAAGCACTAGAAGCGCCCAGACTTATGAAACCATCACAGAGAATCCAAAATTGTAGACATTGGAGGCACATATCTAAGAAGAAAAGAAACATGCAGATGTTCTACAAGTGCAACTGAAGTTCATGACCCCAGTCAAAATAATGAAGAGGTTCATAGAACAATGCACAACCCAATAACAAGTACACACGTTGCAAAGTAAAGTAATGGAAGTCTCTCAATGAGTGTAACCATTCCAAGAGAAGGTATGCCAACTGCTCACTGAACTTGAAAGCTAGGGAGTTGAAGCCGACAGGGTGTCATCACTGTAGAACAAGGCCTGGAAGGACCGCTCAATGACACAGGAATCCAATAATTTATTGAACAAGAGGTTGTTGCACTGCAGTAGGTCGAAGAAGCTCAATCCATGCTCGAGGTGTTTGAAGCGGAATTGATCAGAATTGAGTGACTTGGGATGAGTCACAGGTGAGTGTTGGGGGCCTGTTGGCCCTTGACCAAGTTTCGAAGAATACTTGGTCATATTTGACCACTTTTGGTATTGCGACAACTTGCCAAGGAAGGAGCGCAATGCGAAGCGGAAATTAAGGAAGCAAGACCCCTTTTTGGGTCCATTTTAGGGTTTTGGGTTGATGTAATGGGAAATGGATGTCGGCCCATGGGTTTACCCACACTTAGGCCCATTTTGTAATATATAAATAGCCAATGTAAATAGAGGAGAAGAAGGATGGTAGTAATGTAGTATATCTATGTGATGTATAATTGAAAGCTAAGTGCTAGTAACTGGATCTATGTGATCGAAGGTATCTTAGAATGCTCTGTGCATGGGATCGGAAAGCTAAGTGCAAGTTGTTGTAGTCTTGTGATAAAGACCAAGGAAGAAGGATCTAGAGAGTTGCGTAGATCTTTTGTCCTGTGCGAAGTAAGGGTCATTGAAGCTCTGTGTTGTAATTGCTTGACCAAGATAATGTAAAGAAGACTTTGTGGATGTAGCCCTAGGGTGGGGGTGAACCACAATAACTGTGTGTATAGTGATTTGTGCTTCACTCTAATTACTGAATTATCTTTAGTATAAATATTCACTGTGATGCTTTGTGTTGTCTATGAAGTACCAGACGGGTTAAATATTAATGAAAGATCTATGATAAGTGCCATGTGAAAGATATAATCACAGATCATTGTCCCAGTTAAGGTTGCAGACATCTGATTCCTGTAACCACCCCCGCCTATACCTCAGGTGAGACTTCATCTGCTTCGCAGGTGTTGCTGTAAGGGTCGGTAGTTAGGGTTTTGTTGGTTCTTTCTTGAGCATTGAACCCTGGGTCTTCCCCTGTGCCAACAAATGGCTCCATTTCCAGGAAAGGAACTGTGATTGTTGGGAACAAAAGAAGAAAAATATTTGTGCGAACTAAGATCTATGCATAGATCTATTGCCCTAGTGCACAGTATTCTACTTGACCTACAAATCTTTGTGCCGAGAAAAAGATTTCAGATCTAAAGGGAAAAGGTCAGATCTGGAAGAAAGAGGTTTATACCAAAAAAAAGAAGTGATATCTAAACACTCTATGCTTTAAGAAAACTAAAAGTGGAACTTTCTGAAGGAAAATGGTCAGATCTGCAGAAAAGAGGTAAGATATATAAGCTTTGTTCTCTGATAACGGTAAGAATAGTCAAAAGTTTTTAGATTTGAAAGCTTTTTTCTCTGTAGAAGTAAGATAAGTGAAATTTTTTGTTTCCAAAGCATGGATATAGGTATGATTGATAGATTCTGTCCTAGTTTCAAAACTAGGGCAGTAATAGATGAAAGAAAGTTTGATATGAATAGATCCGATAAGTATAGTGATAGATATGTTATACCTATGCATCGAAAGAATGTATGGACTAAAAAGTGGATGTTGGATCCTGGAAAGAGTTTTTTGTAGGCTAGCCACCATGATATTGGTGCTCAGTTCATAAGGATTTGGGGAACATCTAAATGAAAGAGAGGATTAACCCTTTGTTATAGTTGTAGAAGACCGGGACATCTTGCTAAGGAATTCCTTGGGAGAAGACCTAGTTGTCTCTATTGTAAGTCCATGGACCATGAAGTACTAGATTGACCTAGAATGATTTCTAGGCTTGAGAAGCGGAATATGGAGAAAGCAAACCCTGAAGGAGATCAAGAGACCAAGATTATAGGAGAAACCCAGAAAGAATCAAAAAATATATTGCTATAGATGAAAGATACCTTGAATGACCATCGACATGTTAGGCTATCATAGATCTTCAAAGAAAAGGAGAAAATTGAAGCAAGAATAGGGGACATTGACATTGACTGTACTATGGATGAAGAAACACTAGTGAACATTATGCCAGAAATAACTTGGGAAGCTATAGGAAAGTCCATGATCCCTTCCCTAGGAAGAACAATTTTCTTTAGAGGAAATATAGTAAACCTATGTGGAAGGCTTGCCTGGATACCTATGAATGTCAATGGAAATTTGACAGAGGAAGACTTTGAGATCATTAAATTTGATGAAGAAAGTGCCCCGTTAACCATGCTCATAGGAAAACCTTGGATTGATAGAGAACAAGCCAAATGAAAAGAAGAAGAAAAAGTTTTGGAACAGAAGAAGAAAGAGTTAAAAGTATTTATGACCAGAAGGATCGTGCAACTTCGATGTCGAAGCTAAGAGAAAAATTGAGGATCTGCAGAAGATTGAGTTACCTATTTTTGATACAAAAGAAGTATTATCAAGGAACCTTAGGAAAGACTTTCAACAATGTGAAGTAACTAAGAGCACAGAAGATAAACATCAGAATGGTAAAAAAATTACTAAGATGAGGCTCACTGGGAAGAAGGCTAGGAAGTTAAGAAAGAAAAGGGATAATACTGTAAGGTTACAAGAGGTTCTAGAGGACACTTCGCAGCAAGAAGAATTTCATAATTGGAGCTTCACCGAGATATCATAACAACGACATAGTGTACTTCACCATGACGAAGCAATATAGCCATTGGAGTCGATATACTCGTTTGACTACCACTCTGAATGGATCGAAAAGTAGTTATAGGTTACCACTAGACCGTTGAATAACATGAAAATGGATAGAAAAATGATAATGAAGGCCCCATGCCCATTGCAAGAAGACCGTTGTTGAGATTGCCTACTTAACCCATCATGCCACACACCAAGAATACTTTTTCTAACTAAGAATTTGAGCGCGAACCCTGAGATTTACTTACCCTGAGATCATTGCGTTACTATTCGTTGTAATCTGTACATTCCTTTTGAACCTAAGCCAACTAACCCAACTTTGTATGTTAGATGAGCTCAACTCTACTGAGAAAATTGTTGAAGAAGTTCTAATTGATTTAATGACTAAGAGAGTCATGTCAGAATGCGGAATGTCTATAGGTATACATGCATCATCCTCGGGTGCACTGTTAGCTTCCCACTCCACTGATTGAGAAAGACCATCTCAACCACCTTTGGAAAGATAATCAAAGCTTGGAAATGACTTCGCCACTGTGAAGATGATCCCAAGAATAGTTACAGCAAAGCAAGGACCAGTTTCTAGCAAAGAAACTTGAAGTACAAGAAAAAATTCACAAAGAACTGCACTCTGTGATGATCATAGAAGTGAAGATGGAAGATCCTCTCCCACAGCAAGTGACCCAACTGGAAGAAGTAATCCAACAACGTCAAAAACAAATCATGGATATGGAGCTCCACACTGTGCCTGAGACACCCCAAGAGATAAGAGATTTAAGAGAGGCCATTGCTTGAAGTACAATCAACCGATTAAAAAAAATTTCTTCATAATGTAGGAAGCTAAGCACTAGAAGTTCCCATACTTATGAAACCCTCACAGAGAATCCAGAATTGTAGACATTGGAGGCACAAATCCAAGAAGAAAAGAAACATCCAGATGTTCTACAAGTGCAACTGAAGTCCGTGACCATAGTCGAAATAATGAATAGGTTCGCAGAACAACGCACAACCCAACAACAAGTACACGCACTGCAAATTAAAATAATGGAAGTATCTCAATGAATGAAACCACTCCAAGAGAAGGAATGCCAACTGTTTGTTGAAATTGAAAGCCAGGGAGATGAATTCAAACATGGTTTCATCACTACAGAGCAATGCCTGGAAGGACCGCTCAATGACACAGTAATCCAAGAATTTACTGAAAAGGAGGTTGTCACACTATAGCAGGTCGAAGCATATAGAGCCAAGCTCGAGGTGTTTGAAGAGGAATTGATCAGACCTAAGTGACTCGAGACGAGTCACAGGTGAGTTTTGGGGGCCTGTTGTCCCTTGACCAAGTTTTGAAGAATACTTGGTCATATTTGACCACTTTTGGGACTGTGACAGCTTGCCAAGGAAGGAGCACAACATGAAGTAAAAATTATGGAAGAAAGACCTATTTTTGGGTCCATTTTAGGGTTATGGGTTGATGTAATAGGAAAGGGATGTTGTCCTGTGGGTTTACCCATGCTTAGGCCCATTTTGTAATCTATAAATAGGCAATGTAAATAGGGGAGAAGAAGGATGGTATTAATGTAGTACATCTATGTGATGTATAACTGAAAGCTTAGTGTTAGTAATTGGATCTATGTGATCGGAGGTATCTTAGAATGCTCTGTGCATGGGATCAGAAAGCTAAGTGCAAGTTTTTGTAGTCTTGTGCTGAAGATCAAGGAAGAAGGATCTATAAAGTTGTGCAGATATTTTGTCCTGTGCGAAGTAAGGGTCATTGAAGTTCTGTGTTGTAACTTCTTGACCAAGATAATATAAAGAAGACTTTGTGGATGTAGACCCAGGGTGGGGGTGAACCACGGTAACTGTGTGTATAGTGCTTTGTGCTTCACTCTAATTACTGAATCATATTTAGTATAATGATTCACTATGATGCTCTATGCTATCTGCGAAGTATCAGATGAGTTAAATATTGATGAAGGATTTATGCTAAGTGCCCTGTAAAGGATATAATTACAGATCAATTTCCCACCTAAGGCTGCAGACATCTGAGTCCTGCAGCTGGTAGTTAGGGTTTTGTTGGTGCACTCTTGAGTGTTGAACCTTGGGTCTGCCCCTGTGACAACAAACCTCATAACATAATACACCAAGCCTCAAATATGCACCATAACATGTATCTAAACAAGAAACCAAACCATCCAGTAATGTCTCTAATCAATGTACCATCACATTACCAACATTCACAAAATCACATGCTATCATCACCATGCATATACCATAACATATACTATCATCACCATGTATGTACCATAACACCAAAAACATAAGCTTTAGATCTTACCTCTAATCCTCTAACTGACATGTTACTCTATATTATGACCTGCAACTTCTTCCACAGTCAATCAACTAGTACTAACATTTTCCCAAACATGCAATCAACTCGCTAGAAAACCATAGGACAACAAGCCAAGTCCTCTCTAGAAAAGTATAGTGAAACCTATGACGATGAACTAAATTAGCATTTTTTAAAAACCCTAGCCTTATACAACTCCAAAACTCTCTCTCTTTTCTCTCACTTTCTTCACTATCTCAGACGTCCCATTAAATTCACCAAAAGATCAAAATAGAACATAACAAAATCACTAGACCATAACAATTCACTAGATAGATATTAATGTATGTTTGTGTGTATGTACAAATGAATGAATCCTTTAGGTGTCTTTATACCAATTCTAGGTAACTCCCCTCCTTACTTTAGGGATTCTAGGATTTTCTTGTTATAACAACTTTACCCCATTGACTAGTTGACTTGTAAGAAATTAGGGATTCTTAACCACTCTTCAGGGCCTCCAACTTCACAAGGCCATATCTCTCTAACTGCGAGGAGACACATATCATACAACATATCGTAGGAAATGGAGTGATGTGTACTATCCATATATGATAGTATTACCTTCAATTTCACTATCCTTCATGCCCATATTCCTCAATCAACTTTGGGTCCCATAACAAAACATTTGGGGCTACATGTAGACTACATTAAATATACCCAAATGTACCCAACTAAATCACGATAAGTATCGATCATACATATTCCCAACATCTCTGACCAAGGGTTGACATCAATGACAACCAACTATCCAAACCAACTTTCCAACAATAACCCCCTTTGGCATTGATGGAAAAACTAACATTGTTGGGAACATTGATGCTCCAATTCTCATGCTCCCCCTATGATCGCTGCTCTTCATCAATGTTTCTCACTCTATGCCTTTGACATAAATGGAAAAGAGTGTCTTGTCTTGGTTTTTCTCCCCCTTTCATCATGAAAATTTTCTTTTTTTTCATTACCATGTCATTATTCTTTTGTTCCTTATTTAACAAAATATAACTCCCTCTGTATGCATGCTACCGATATTCCTGTCTCGATATCTTTCTCTAATGATTTTTCTTCCCTTGAATTTTCTCTAAGATTTATATCAATGTAGGGATACCTGTATATGTTTCATTTCCTCACTTCCAATGTTTTTTAATGTCCATTTGTGCTTCTTCTTGAATTTCACTGGCATAAATAAAAATCATTCAAAGATTGATTTCTTCATTTACTAGTCATGTTTACCTGACAATATTTTTCAACAATGTCCTTTTAATGATGTATCTTATATTTACGATTTCTCTTTCCCTATTCCGTTGTTCCTTTCACTGTTTTCCTTTCTGTGAACAACTAATTCCAACTGATTCCACTTGTAAATCAACTGATATGCATTTGACCCATGTTTCTTGTACCTGTTAATCATATCACGAATCCATGTTTGTGCATATGTCACAAACTGTTCATAACCCTGCTACTTAATTATCCACGATGCTGACCCATATTCTCTTGAATATACTACAAATTATCATCACATGCTCCTATTTATCAGTTTGAATCAAAGTATGTCTACTGATATGATCTATCTGTGCATCAAACTCTACATGTCTGGAACAAATTTTACTGAAGATATCACTGCTTGAATACATACGTGCAATACAATCATACAATTCTACTTGTGATATTGAAATCTATGAGGGAACAATACTTTCACGATCGACTGATTTTTCATTATGTACTTCTTTTTTCTTACTTCTTTGAATCTATCTTTGCAAATACATCACACAACTTGAAGGATGGTTCACTAATCTATAGTAGCTACTCCACTTACTCTCCCTATTCATCATACATATTTACTAGGTGTCTCCAAGTTGTATGGCTCAAAAAAACACATGCTCTGATGTAGAGTCATCATGATGGAGGAGCATCACTCCATGTCAGCAATGTGCCAGCCAGCCAGCACATCCAACACGCATTTAATGGAGAGGAGAGGCGCAACCCTCTCATTTTCAAATTTCAAATTTGAATTTAATGTATTAAATGTTTGTAAGGATGGTAGATCCAAAGCCATGCCTTCAAGCATGCTATAGTTGGTGTCGCCTTAATGGCTAACAGGTTGATGGGGATCTGGATCCAATTCAGATTATATGGCCGATTCAATGTAATTCATTGTAATTAATGAGAGTTGGTGAGGATGGAGGGAAGTGCTCAAGGAGCCCCCTTTTGTAAAAACATCCTTCTTTTGTTTTCATAGAGTAGAGAGTCAGATAGAACAAAATATAGAGATGAGAGGAGATCAGAGACTCTGTTGTAGTCCGAGCTCAAACACATTTTCATCAGACATTCTTGATTAATACAATCATAGTAGTTTTTCCTGCATTTTGTTGTTCGTGTGTTTGTGAGTTCATGAATGAATGTCTTTATGTGTTGATGATATGTTGTAGATGTATGTTAGATGTGAATTTAAAGGGATAGATAGATTATCCTATCTGAGAGTTCTTTGATTTCAGGTTTGGATTCTTTGTGGTTTCATGAAAGAGTGCATGACAAAGTACTGTGGTCTCTAAGAACTAGTGCAGAAGTGCACTTCTGAATTCTAAGGAATTTCAGACAAAGATGTGCCAGGAGGGAACACCAGATAAATTCATTGAATCAAGGAGGAGGCCTCAAGGTTGTTGAACACCTTGAAGGAGAAACCATGGAGAGGAGCGCATAGAGAGGAGAAGAAGAATTGATGAGAATTCTGTAAAGGCTCTACCAGGAGGGCATTGAGAAAATGCACAAGATGCATTGAGCAGAACTCTATTTTGAGTTAGGTGAGAAGACAGAGTCACTAAAGATTTTGGAGAACTCTGCTAGGTGGGAATTGAGTTGGTGCAAGTGTGCACATAAGGAAATCTTGTTTGAGTTTAGAGAGAAGAGAAGTGTCACAGAAGGAGACACTCACAGGGTTACTGAACACCCTATAGGCTCAACAAAATGTGCTTGAGAAGGAAGTTGCCAGAGGGAACTTACATCCCTTCAAGGAGAGAAAGGGATACAAACACTTTGAGGTTAGAGCCACAGATAAGCTCAGAAGAGATAGCACCACTTCATGCAAAGGTCCTGGAAGAGGTTGCAGAGTTTGAAGGAACCTTTGAGGTTCAGAAAAATAAATCTCAGGAGGAGGAACGCCTCTTAGAATACAGGTGGGAGCCAAGGTTACAGGCTTCACAGCAGAGACAAAAGCCAAGGCCTTTTGGAGAAATAAATATTCCAAGGGAGAGGAAGAAGTCCATGCTTAAGGTAGAGCACAATTACCGTTAGATCAGCTGGAGAGGCAAGATCTGGGTCGTTGAATTCTACGTCCAGACACACACAGAAAAGTGCACAAGGAAGAGAAACATACTTGGTCCATTAGATCTAGTGCAAAGGACAGATAACCATCGGATCCGGAGGAAAACGCACAGAGTTTAACCTCTGGTAGGTCGCGCAGTAGAAGAGCTGAAATGGATGGTGGAGACGGTTTGTGGAGAAGTGCCAAAATCCCGTGGGCCGTTGGATCTCATAGATCTATGAGAAGGTTAAGGCTGAGTGTCTTTAAGCATTTTGACATTTTGGCATTTCGGGGTTCAGGAAGTAGAGGAGGCTATGATTTTGGAGTCACTGCATCGTGAAATCCTGGTTCACAAAACTCCGAAAAGGCCTATAGCTGTCAGATCATTTCAGGAATTCGAGGTCCGTAAGTTTGGAGTGCAGACTGAAATCCTTGGTCAGTCTAACTTTTGAATCACAAAAGGGATTATCAAGCATGAAATCGAATGGTGGGAATACTTTGTGGAGAAGTGTTGAAGACCCGAAAGCCATCAGATCATGCAAAAGAGTAAGGGGGTTAAGGTGAGTCCCTCTGCAATCACCCATAAGCTCAGGGGAGATAAGGGTCGTTGGATCCAATACAATGAGAGTCGTCGGATCTTGTGCGAATTTTCATTTTGGAAATTCGGAGATTTGCACGACAAGTTATTTTGGGGTCGAGAGTCGTGGAATCCTGGTTTGTGAAATCCCAAAAATATCTGAGCCATTTCAGGAATTTGGGGATTGGCGTGACAAGTGATTTTGGGGTCGAGAGTTGTGGATTCCCGGTTCGCGAAATCCCGAAAAGATATGAGTCATTTCGAGAATTCGAGGGATGGAGTGACTAGTGGTTTGGTTTGCTGCATTTCAAACTCTCGGTTACCGAAATCTTGATACAACCAGGACTGTTGGATCGAGGGAGGTTTATATCCGTCGATCTCATCTAAGGGAGAGATTTCGGGTTTCGGGGTTTGAGGAGTCAAAAGACTCGAATCTCTTACATCGTTGAGTCACGAAATGTGAAAGGAACCTCTTGGTGTGGTCTAAGGTCACAACGTCGTGGTCATGTAGGGGTGAAGACCCGCACCTGGTGAATATTTTCACAGGTGGGGATTTCATGGAAGGACCTATGGATCGAATTCATGGGGTTCTAGTGAGGACTCGAAAGAACTATTTCAGTTATGTGGATTCAAAGAAGATCGATCCTGTGCAGATCTTGGCTTGAGGATCGGGGGTCTGCGTATTTATGGTATCATAGTACTCACAGTTGCAGAGTGATAGCAACAACTTTGCCAGGAGGGAAGACAGGAACATGAAGATGGCTACTGAAGGCCATGGACGTGGTGGAAAGAAGAACCATCGGCAACAAAGAAAAGATGATATGGATTAATATATCACTGAGATAAGGGAGAGAATGGAAAAGCTTTCACCACGGATGCAGCAGGATGCAAAGCTGCATTGGGTATATGAATGGCCCATGAAAACAAAGGTGAAATGGCCAATCAAAGAATTGTTGGCCAGAAGACGACGAAGACAATTGAAAGGATGGTTGAGGTACACTAAAAGACTCAAAGACATAGAGGAATTGGTTCATGTGTGTGAACCAGAAGCTGGGAGAAATCTCAGTAATGATGAGGAAGAGGGATCAGTTTCAAATCTCATAAACTGCCAAGAGGTTAGGGATGAATTTTCAAATTTCCAGGTGGGAAATGAAATGAGATCATTGGAGGATCTCATAGACTATCAGGAGGAAAGCCATGGAAATTCATATTGCCAGGAGGGTAATGGTATGAGATTAACAGAGGATCTCATAAACTGCTAGGTGGGTAGAAGTGGACTTTCGAGTTGCGATGTGGGAAATGGAAAACGATCAATGGAAGGTCTCACCTACTTCCAGGGGAGTAGTGGTGAAAGATCAAATTTCCAAATGGGAAATGAGATGGGATCGCTGGATCTCATAGATTTCCAATTGGGCAACAAAAAATTCCCAAATTGCCAGGTGGGTAGGGGAAAGGAGATGAGATTGTCTAAGAGTCTGATGAACTTAGAGGAGATTTTAGATCATCAAGGAGTGCTGACAGGTGAGGATCAAAAGAGCATTTTGATGATTGGGAGAATTTGGGTATTCCTGCCACATAGCCCAATTGAGGCCAACAGAGGTGTTGCATATGGAGCAATAGCAGGAGGAGAACCAGTAGAAACTATAATGGAGGAAGAAATGGAGTAGACACTGACGTTTTCCCAAGAAGCAGAAGATGAGCAATCAACAGGATGGCTCAAAATTTTGAGCCAGGAAGCTGGACAGGAAATCACTGCAGTACTGGAAACTACAAAAGAAGAAGAAGAAGAGGATGCAGACAACATGGATTTTGCTAACCTGTGTGAAGAATTGGAAATCCTGGAAAGGAGGGTGATGGTTCAAAGTTTGCACATCCAATAGGCTAAGTTGGAAGAAGGTAGTGGAGCATACCAGCCTAGGGAGAAGCAGGAAGAAGATGAGAATTAGTTCAGTGATGAGACTATAGAGTTGGAGTCTGCAGCAGAGTGGCCACTCAATGCCACAAAGGGAAATAAAGACAGCATGGGAGATCAAGAAAATCTTCCCATTGCGAAGACATAAGTGCAACAAAGAAGACTGCATACAAAGAGCCAGCCATGGGAGCAGTTGGACGAGGTGATTGAGGAAATCAGAAGGTTGATGTTGATTTCAACAGTAGAGACTTCCAGCAACAAGAAGCTGAGTACAAGGGAGCCTGCAAGAGTAGCAGGGAAACAACAACAACAACAACGAAGTAGAGGAGCAGATGGACAGCTCCAAGGGAAAGTTTGGGATCTAGGTGGATTTAAACACTGGATAAGAGGAGCTCATGATCAGGAGATCATGATTTTTCTAGTTGAGGAGTATAATGCAAGAGCATCACTCCATGTTAGCAACGTGCCAGCCAGCCAGCACATCCAACATGCATTTAATGGAGAGGAGAGGCACAACCCTCTCATTTTCAAATTTCAAATTTGAATTTAATGTATTAAATGTTTGTAAGGCTAGTAGAGTCGAAGCCATTCGTTCGAGCATTCTATAGTTGGTTCCACCTTAATGGCTGATAGGTTGATGGGGATCTGGATCCAATTAGAATTAGCTGACCCATTCAATGTAATTCATTGTAATTAATGAGAGTTGGTGAGGATGGAGGGAAGCACTCATGGATCCCCCTTTTGTAAAAACATCCTTATTTTGTTTTCATAGAGTAGAGAGGAATATAGAACAAAATATAGAGAAGAGAGGATAGTTGAGACTATTGCAGTCTAAGCTTGAACACATTGTAATCAGGCATTCTTGATTAATACAATCATAGCATTTTTTCCTGCATGTTTTTGTTCATGTGTTTGTGAGTTCATGAATGAATGTCTTTATGTGTTGATGATATGTTGTAGATGTATGTTAGATGTGCATTTGTAGGGATAGATATATTATCCTATCTGAGTGTTCTTTGATTTCAGGTTTGGATTCTTTGTGGTTTCATGCAAGAGTGCATGATAGAGTACTGTGGTCTCTGAAAACCAGTGCAGGAGTGAACTTCTTAATTCTGCGGAATTTCAGACAAAGACGTGCCAGGAGGGAACACCAGCTAAAGTCATTGACTCAAGGAGGAAGCCTCAAGGTTGTTGAACACCTTGAAGGAGAAACTGTGCAGAGGAGCACACAGAGAGGAGAAGCATAATTGTTGAGAATTATGTAAAGGCTCTGTCAAGAGGGCATTGAGAAAATGAAAATGTAGAGGATGCATTGAGGAGAACACTATTTCGAGTTTGGTGAGAAGACAGAGTCACTAAAGATTCTAGAGAACTCTGCCAAGTGGGAATTGAGTTGGTGCAAGTGTGCAGAGAAGGAACTCTTGTTTGAGTTCAGAGAGAAGAGAAGTGTCACAGGAGGAGACACTCACAGGGTTACTGAACACCCTGTAGGCTCAACAAAGCATTCTTGAGTAGGAAGTTGCCAAAGGGAACTTACATCCCTTCAAGGAGAGAAAGGGATAGAGACACTTTGAGGTCAGAGCCATAGATAAGCTCAAAAGAGATAGCACCATTTCATGCAAAGGTCATGCAATAGGTTGCAGAGTTCGAAGGAACCTTTGAGGTTCAGAAAAATAAAGCGCGGGAGGAGGAACGCCTCTTAGAATATAGGTGGGAGCCAAGGTTATAGGATTCGTAGCAGAGACAAAGGCCGAGGCCTTTTGGAGCAAGAAATATTCCAAGGGAAAGGAAGAAGGCCATGCTCAAGGTATAACACAACTACCATTAGATCAGCTGGAGAGGTGAGATCTGGGTCATTGAAGTCTATGTATAAACACACATAGGAAAGCACACAAGGAAGAGAAACAAATTTGGGCTGTCAGATCTAGTGCAAAGGATCGATAACCATCATATCCAGAGGAAGGCACATAGATTTTAACCTTTGGGAGGTCGCACAGGAGAAGAGATGAAATAGACAGTGGATACGCTTTGTGGAGAAGTTCCAAAATCCCGTGGACAGTGGGATCTCTCTCATCTGTGAGAAGGTTAAGGCTGAGTGTATTTTAGCATTTTGGCATTTCGTTATTTTGGGGTTCGGGAAGTAGAAGAGGTTGTGATTTTGGAGTCACTACATCGTGAAATCCTAGTTCACAAAACTTTGAAAAGGCCTATAGCCATCAGATCATTTCGGGAATTCAGGGTCCGTAAGTTTGGAGCACAGACTGAAATCCTTGGTCACTCTAATTCCTGAATCGTGAAAGGGATTATCAAGCATGAAATCGAACGGTTGGAACACTTAGTGGAGAAGTTCCAAAGACCCGAGAGCCATCGAATCATGCAAATGAGTAAGGGGGTTAAGGTGATTCCCTCTACAATCACCCATAAGCTCAGGGGAGATAAGGGCCATTGGATCCAATCCAGCGAGAGTTTTCATATCTTGCGCGAATTTTCATTTCAGGAATTCGGGGATTTGCACAAGTGATTTTGGGGTCGAGAGTTGTGGACTCCTGGTTCATGAAATCCCGAAAATATCTGAGCCATTTTGGGAATTCAGGGATTGGCGCGACAAGTGATTTTGGGGTCAAGAGTCGTGGACTCCCAGTTCACAAAATCCCGAAAAGATCTGAGTCATTTCGGGAATTCAAGGGATGAAGTGACTAGTGGTTTGGGTCGCTACATTTCAAACTCCCAGTTACCAAAATCCTGATACATCCAGGACCGTTGGATTGATGGAGGTTCATAGCTATCGATCTCGTCTGAGGGAGTGATTTCAGGTTTCGGGGTTTAAAGAGTCAAAAGACTCGAATCTCTTACATTGTTGAGTTGCAAAATGAGAAAGGCACCTCTTGGTGTGGTCTGAGGTCACAATTTCATGGTCACGTAGGGGTGAAGACCCGCACCTGGTGCATGTTTTCACAGGTAGGGTTTTCGTGGAAGGGCATGTGGATCGAATTTGTGGGGTTCCAGTGAGGGCCCGAAAGAACTATTTCAGTTCTACATATTCAAAGAAGATCGATCTTGTGCAGATCTTGGCCCGAGGGTCGGGGGTCTGCATCACATCATTTCTCTAAATTTTGACTTCTCCCTTTCTTCATGCAGATTGATCTTTCTCTATAATTCTTGAAAGTAAAATCTCTTGAACCTATTATTTATTCACATGTCCTTCATTTCCTCTCCAAACATTTATGTACCTGACATCTTCCTTTTTTATTGTAGATTTATTGTCACATCATATTATTACCAATCTTGTGATCTCTAGGACCTGGTCTTCATTCACCCATTCTTCTTGTTTTATTTTTCATACTTTCTTATATTTGATATAAATGTTTTTTCTCAGACAAGTATCCTTCATGCTTCTAGAATCACGAGCTATGCGTCTGTAATTATGGAATTTATAAAATTCAATGTTATATAGTGCCACATATGCATTTATTTCTTCAACATTTCTTCCATAAGCCCTAGAATATGAAACCTAATTTCCAAAGTTGGTACAATAAAAGAAATGACCATAAAATAAATTTACATACCTGGGAGTGGATGATATTTCTTATTGTGTAGTCCTTTTGATTTACTGCCTTGGAAGATCATGGTATTCTCTTCTATGGATCTCTTCATCATGGTTGAAGCTTCTTTGTTGCTTGAATGTGGTAGGTCATGTTGAATATGTATTTATATTATACTCATTCTTATTTGATTCCTCTTTACCATGATTCCTTCCTTTGAGTACTTCTGCATAACTCTTACTCTTTTCTTCATTCTCCTTTTCTAGTGATCTGGAGGGCTTCTCTTCATTCTCTACTGTTGATGTGGATTTTTTTGTCTCTTCAATTTTCTTTCTGAGCTTGATGATTTTACTTCTCAATGGGACAACTTCTTCTTCATGCTTCTCAACCTCTTCTTCTTTCTTCAACATCTGAATCTTCATGACTTCTTTTGTTCACTTTTCTTCTTCAAGTTGGATCTTCAATGAGATTATTTCATTTTCAAGTTCTCTTTCTCATTGACTAAATTATTCTTCATGATTCTTTTCCTTTTCAATATCAAGATTATCTTCTATTTCATCGGTCATTTATGTCTCATCACTTTCAATATTAAAATAATGGAATTCAATTTCAATAAGTCCTACCTCTTCACAATTAAAGAAAAAATACATACTATGGTTGACTTCACACTTTTCTTCTTCTTAATATGTACGATATGATGAAAAAAATACCTCTTGTTCTCTACCTTCTTATTCTTTATAAATCTCTAACTATGTGATGAGATAAGAATAGATATTGTGCATATTATCCTAGAGTTCTTTAGCTAATGAACATTTTCCTACTTTTTCCTTTACTGGATCAGGTAATCCTTCCAAGGTAAAATCATTTCTATTTTTTTGTTCCTTTTCAATTCCTTCTTGGCTACAGTCTTTGGTTTCTTTGTAGCATTGTATCTTGTAACCACTGATTTCCAAACATCATATCCTTATGCCTGTAAAAATACCTTCATCCTAGAACTCCACAATTCATACTTCATACCCTTCTGACCATCCAACATTGGTGCTCCATTCATACTATATTCCATGATCTACCTTTCAGTGGTTAAATAGTTTCTGAAGGACCTTCTGTAATACCAATCATAGGAAAAATAATACTCCCCCCTATGAGTTATGGGCCCACCACACTTTCGTTGTGAATTTATACAGAGAGTGGGGCGTGAATCCTTAGATAATCATGTTAACCCTTGGAGAGGTTTATAGATGTTGGAAATATGATTGACATTTGTATGTTCTATATTTATGGAGAGTTAATTGGGTACATTTGATGTGGTCTACATGTATCCCTAGAGGTGTGGTTATGGGACCAAAATTTAATTGAGTATTTTGGTTATGAAGGACAATGTAATTGTAGGTAAGACTATTATTTATGAATAGTAAATGTCATGTTGTTTCCTTTGATATGTGAAAGACCATGTGGTTCCTCACTGTTAGGGATACATGGCCTTGTGAATTTGGAAGCCCCGAAGAATGGGAAAGAATCCCTAGTTGGTTACAAGTCAATCAGTAAAAGGGAAAAGTGGTTGTAAAAAGAAATTCAAGCAGCCCTAAGATTAAGGAAATAGGTTACCTATAAAAAGTATAAATAATCCTCAAGGAGTCTCTCATTTTTACGCACACACACTTACATTGAATATATTTCTAGTGAATTGTTATGGTCTAGTGATCTTGTTATGGTCTATTTTGGTATCTAGGTTAATGTGATGACAAGTATGAGTCAGGGAAAAAGGTTCAAGAAAAGTATGAAATTTTCAGAGCTGCAGAAGGAAAATGTTTTTGAAAAAACCTAATTAATGAGATCCTCAAAGGTTGTCTTATACCTAACAGGTGAGGCATCCTCACATGTGAACTAATTTATGTCTAGCGAGGCACTTGTATATTTGGAAAAATGTTAGTACCAGGCTGTTGATTGACTATGGAAGAAGTTACAGGTCAGATTACAAGGTAACATGTTGTTGGTTGTGGAGCATGATTATATTCCTGATTTAGAGGTCTTTGTTTTCAGTCGTGTTTATACCCCATGAAGACTTTACACCCTGTTGGAATGTACACTCCTCCGCATTGGGGAGTGCAGGGGGGGTTACCTTCTCTGTGAGGTTTTAGGGAAAGTGGTCCCTCGAAGGAAAAATTTCCTTCTAAATTGCAATTTCAATGTAAATATGGACCATTCATTATAAGGTGGTATATCTGATGGTAGAAGTTATGTTAGGGTTTTTTTTCCATAGAAGGAAACCCTATTTTATCAGGGAAATGTATTGCGACTAAGTATCATTCAGAATATTGTATTCTGGGAGAGGAGACTGTGAGAGAAAGAAGAGAAAGTTACAATAGGTGTGTTGTAGGTTGTATCCTTTCATTTGTTGGATAATAATAAAGGAAGGAACTGGAAATTTCTCTGGTGGACATAACCCACACTAGGTGAGCCACGTATATCTATGTCTCTATTGTATTTTGTATATTCTATGTTTTATTTCTGCATTTGTTTATTTTAAGTATCTGTGATCCTTTTTTTATAAAAAATGGTATCAGAGCTAAATGTAACTCGCAGGAAAAGAGGATTCCTGGTTTGAATGGGAGAAATGGTGGAATTTGGACAATTTACGGTTGATAAATTTAACAGCCAAAACTACCAGTTATGGAAGATGCATATGGACGATTATTTATATCAGAAGGATCTTTTCCTACCATTAGATGAAATATAAAATAATTCAATGACCATGAAGGATGAAGAATGTGAGGTTCTTGACAAAAAGGCACTAGGACGATACAACTGAGCCTAACAGTGTCGATGGCTTTCAATATTTCGAAAGAAAAGAAAATGAAGGAGTGGGTGGACGGATTGAATAAACTGTATGAAAATCCCTCGACATCCAATAAGGTATTTCTAATGAAGAGATTATTTTATATGAAGATGTCAGAAGGTGGGTTAGTTGAAGATCATTTAAATGAATTTAATACGGTTACTAATCAACTAAGTTCTGTAAAAGTGGAATTTGATGATGAGGCCAGGGATATTCTAACATTGTGCTCATTGTCAGAAATATGGAATGTATTGGTCATGGTTGTAAGTAACTCTGTCTCTGGTTCAAACACTTTAAAATTTGATGATTTTGTTGGTTTTATCCTTAGTGAGGAAATGCGACAGAAAAGCACAGGTGAGACATCAGGTAATTCATTTAACATGGAGAACAGGGGAAGACAAAAGGATAGAGGAAAGGGCTCAAGGAACCATGGGAATTCTAGGAATGGTAGATAAAAATCTAGACTAGGAAAGATAGAGTGCTAGAATTGTGGGAAGAAAGGGCATCTGAAGAAAGACTACAAAGATCCAAAGAAACAAAGATATGGACACCAGGAGAAAAATCAAGAATAAAATGTAATAGGTGATGTGTTACAAGATGCTTTGACTCTTTGTGTAGATAATATTTATGAGTCTTAGGTAGTAGATTAAGGGTCTTCATTTCATTCCACACCCCATAGGAAACATTTTCTATATTATGTTCAAGGTGATTTTGGACAGGTTCATTTGGGTGATGATGCACCATGAAAAATTGTTGGAATGGGAAAGGTAAAAATAAAGAAAAGAAATGGAAACCAATGGTTGTTAAAAGAGGTAAAACATGTTCCAAATCTAAGGAAAAAGATATTTTGAATAGGGTAGTTGGAAAGTGAAGTTTGTATATCCATATTTATAGATAAGGTGTGGAAGGTCACCAAAGGATCATTGGTGATATCAAAAGGAGAGAAGGTAGGTACATTTTATTTATGTACTAATAATATTGACTCATATATCTCTTTAGATTCTATAGGAGTGGACACAACATTGTGGCATAATAGGATTTGACACACGAGTGAGAAGGGGATGCATATACTTCACAAAATAAATTTATTTCAAGATATTTAAAAAATTGCTTTGGATTTCTGTGAGCATTGTGTTTATGGAAAATAGAAGAGAGTTAGATTTCTCAGAGTTGGTGTTGTTGGGAAAAATACCCTACGGACTAGCAAACTAGGGTCAGACTTGCATGCAGATTTTGACCATAAAGAAATTACTTTTTAACCTACCACCCAAAACTTAAACCCCTCTTTCACAATACATGCATGGAAAGAAACTACTAACCTTGTTACTGATGTTTGGTGTAGATTCTCCATTGCACTTTTGCCTGCTTGCTTGCGCTGCTCCTTCCAAAGATAAATTGCAATCAAGACAAACAACTATGCATGCATGCTACTTCTCTAATTGAGGGTTAGATATTAAGCATAAATTAAAAAAATCATAGATAACTCATGCATTGGGACGGGAAAAGTATTCTTTTATTATTTAAAAAATGAATCAACTTACAATCAAAGTCGAGACCGGCCACCGCTCCTTGATCCTGATCCTGGGCTCCTCCTTTTCTATCCTCCAACTTCTTTGCATTAATTCTCCTTTGGCTTGAGGAAAGGCTAAAGGGTTGGGACAATGGATTCGGCAAATGGGTAGAGTTTCTTCGCTATATTTTTCCTCTTTCAAATAGTACCCCTACCCCTTCTTTTATAGGCTAGAAGGAGCTAGTGTTTTGGATGAACTCTTGGCCATGCATGGCTGGGATTTTCCGTTAACTGACCCATAGCTTTTTGTTCCATCGACAACTTTCCTCTTTTCATGCTTTGTTAGGTACACGCTGGCTGTAGTGAGTCAGCTAGCGTGCACACGCGTGCAGTAATGGGTTAGGGCGTGTGCGCCTTGACACAAGAGGATTTTCAAGGAGTTTGTTCAGCAGATGTTTTGGCAATGAAGGGATATGAGTTGGCCTGATGCCAGGTAAGCATGTGTGGTGAAATTTAGGGTTATAACAGATGCCCCCTAATGTGTGAGGTCAGAAGATCATCTAATGGCCGAAATACATTACCAATCTTTTACCAATCTTTACTGATATGCTGAAATGAGTGAGCACAAGGATCAGGAACCTGGAGGTGAAGTCTGCAAAATAACAAATGTCTCACCAAGGCGGGCATACCCATGCTCAGGATAAAATAGAACCATGGCTACCAATAAAATACACTGTAGATCCATGTTAAATAATACACAGTGGAGCTACATCTCGAAATTGGAAAGATATACATATAGAGTACCCATCTTCCAGAAGTTGATTCGGCCTGATGGTTGTACTTCAGAGCTCGAGAAAAAACTTCAAAATCTTCTAAAACTTGGGTAGGAGTGTAATATGAGTGTACGACTGCACTACCCAAAGGTCTTCGACGGCTCGTCGTTTATGGACTTGATAATCTTGATGATTGGACTGAAGGCTTCAGTGATTTCGAACAAGGACTTGATTGGACGTTCAGGATGGCCGGGTATGCGGACAAGAGACATATTGCAAAGGGGATGACTCAGGCTTAGTGACAAACTTCCCTTGGACAACAACACGACAAGTGATAAGACTTAGGCAGCATATATGTTAATCATAAGTCTACGAAGCAGGAGGCAACACAAACTCTCGATATGTTCGGAAGAGTAACCAAACGGTGGAGGACACAACTCTATATAGAGGGAAAATATTCCTAAGGTCGTACTACATCCCATAGTCTGATAATCAAATGGACAGATGTGATTTATCCAAGGGTGACTCATTATGCTGCCAATAAAGAAAATACTTTTCCCATCCTCTTTTTGGGGTATATTTGATTTTTTTGTTCTTTTTGATGATTTTGAAAAAGAATAAAGGAATATTACGTTACAATGGAGGAACGAGTACATACAAGCTCAAGGAACACGGACAAGACCGATGTTATGGTAAAATCATACAAGCTCAAGGCACAAGGACAAGACTGATGTTCTGGTAAAATGATACTCGGGAAAAATCCTCCGGCGGCCAAAAGTGTTAAGACGCAGAAGAAAACTGTCACAAGACTGGTGGATAAGGTATGCAAATGCGATTGATAGAACACACAATGGTAACGTCCTTCGATGTAAGTTTAGCGAGCCCAGAGAAGGTAATCTCGGTGGTTTTTCATATTTAGAGAGTCTGAAAAAGCATAAAAGGAGACTCCACCGGGGTACCTTTTTTGAAAATAGTCTAGTCAGTTTGAAAAAGGGATAAACTAAAACCAATTAGACGTCAATTCAAAACCATTTTAACGAGTGTGACAAGGACAAGATCACTCAGCCATTTTTTCATTTTTAAGGAGTTTGAAAAAAGCTTAACTATGGACTCCATCAGGAATATTCTTCTGGACCAATTTGACGAGTGTGAAATAATAAGGTCACTTGACGATCTTTTCAATTTTAGGGAGTCTGAAAAGAGATTAACTATGGACTCCCAGGGGGTTTCTTTTTCGTAAATTTAGTCCCTCGGGCCCGAAAAAGGAATAAAATTATACCTGAGAATACTCTTCTAAAGAATGGGAATTCGATAGAGTATACCTTTGTTCGTACAATTGACCGTCCAGACCGAAAAAGGGATAAACTATCACCGAAAATATGTGACTTCAAATTTCAGTTTAACGAGCATGAGAGGTCACAAGATTGCTCGACAATCTTTTCATTTTTAGAGGGTCTGAAAAGGGCTTAAAAGAAGACCTGTTATTGTTTGGGATTCTTGAGGGTAAGACAAAGAGTGAAAAAATACTCATGCAAATGAGGCTCAAACCCATATTCAGGAAAGACTATACAGACTTTCGAGCCTACAGTGTTTTGAGAAACGGCATGGAGACCATAATGCAACCAGGACCTACCTAGGGCATCCATGTTTTGGTAAGCTCTACCACCAAATTGCGACACTTCTAGAGAAAATATGACGGTTCCATGTCACAACTGGATGGGATCGATCCTATATCATAAGAAAAGGCAATGAGATGCAAACGTTGGGGTGATATCCTACCCTATATGCTCAAGTTGATTTTTGAAAAAAAAAACAATTTTATGGACCCTCAATATTTTTTCGAAACTCAAAAAAAATTGTTCCAATACCTGATCAAATCCCTCCCATATAACTCCTGGATCACTCTAAATGGTTTTTGGTATAAAGAAATTGATAAGGAGGGCCAAAAAAGTGATAAAAAGAGGCCAACAAGTCTATAAATAGAAGCTGGCAGCACATTATCACCATTGCTGATTTGGAAATTGACACTGGAGCCAAAAGACCCCCTTTGCCAAAGATCGTGATTCCAGGAGCTATAGTGGACGAAACGGACTTCTGCTTGGACCAAGTAAGTACAAACTCCCTTATCTAGCTATTCAATACTTCAATTTTAGCATTTAAGTTATTTGTTGGGTGGGCATCGACCTCAAAGGGATCAGCCCTAGGTACACGCGGGCTGTCCAGAGACAGCCCGTGGGTACATGCGTGCAGAGTAAAGCCTGCACGCGTGTACACGTGACTGTCACCTCTACAGCCCACATGTATCCCCCCCTATTGATGAAAAATCTGTTGAAAAGAAGCATTGACCCTCCTTTACCTTTTTGTGTTGGCAGGATGTATGTCCAGTGGAGGGAAAGGGAGCATGAGGCAATCAGTGAGTTGGTTGCTGCAGATACGAATGTTGTGGCCGTGTTAATGAAATGCGATTTGATCAAATTATTTTTATGTTCGTTCATGCACATGCAACCAAGGCTACTAAATGCCTTGATTGATTACTGGCACCCTGATGCAGAGGCGTTCATGCTAGAGGGGAAATCCTTGGTGCCCACCACCGAGGACATTTACTTTCTGACTGGCCTCTCAAGGAGAGGGGAACCAGTCAATTTCCAGACTTTTCCTGTGGGGCCGAGCAAGATCTCGGAATTAGTAGCTGAGTACTGTGAGGATGGGACCGGTCGTAGAGGTTCCCAGGTGCCTATTAGCAAGATTACCAACTTGGCACTACAGACTATCTTGTTTCTTATTGGGTGCATTACCAGCTCAACAGTCGTGCATCAAGCTTCTCGCGAATAGATGAACTGTGCTATCCAGTGCATGAATGCACAAATTTTTTATTGGAGTACCACACTACTGGAGTGTATGAAGAAGCAATTGATAGATTACCGATAGTGGACACAGAGGAACTTCGGGTTCGGGACTATATTGTGTTCATTCTTTTTCGAGAGAGTTATGTGCTTCAGTATTGGGGTTGTAGTATGAGGACATCTGGCCTCTTTCCCTGCAGTATGTAGATGGGCAGTGTTACTGCCACAACAGGGTGGTGGAAGGACCGTTGAGGCCTTCGACGACGACTTTTTTGCTTGGCTGTCATGACAGATCCTTGCTATCGAGGACTACCCATATGCAGGGATAGACTTTTCTAGAGATACAGAGATACCCGTGCCTCCTGGTGAGGAGCGAGGGGAGATGGGTAAGTCTCCACCTGTGTAGTTTTTTTGTTTTCATATGTAATTTTTATGTCTTTTTGATATATATATCATTTTTTGTATGCCAGAGTATTTGATGGATACGTTTGTTGTACGCAGATGTGGGACCCATGCGACCTACCGATTATGCACATAACAGGCGTCGCCCACGGCCAGAAGCTGTAGCTGCCACCACTGGGGGAGCAGCAGTAGTAGGGAACCTCCCAGCAGGGGAGGCCGAGAGGGTCCTTAGGAGAATTGAGATAAAATTTACTGCACTCACTCGTATAGTCCCGATGGAAGAGATAGAGGACCTGCCACCATCCATGCAGCCTCATGTTGTGGGGGCACCTCAGACATGGGTTCGTTTGTTTAGGCATTTAGCCCATGCAGTAGATGATTATAACAGGGCCCATAGGCCCTAAACAGACCTTAGACTTTTTATGTGCCATGAGCACCTTGTTGTATATAGTTTTTTGAGGGCATAAGCTCGGTGACTCGTTACTGTTCCCATTTTTGAGGTGCTTGCATCCATCTATGTACTCTGAGGATTTTATGATGTTTATATATGGTTTTTTATCTTTTTTATGTCTTATGGATTCTGTGTGAAAAAATGTATTTACATGTTTATGTCCATGATCTTTTTTATATATGGGTAAGATGCCAATCTAAAATGTGATTAGCTAGAGTATCTGTAACTTGGTTTAATCTCCTAGGAACATGAAAATATGTAATATAATCAAAGTTGCATTCTAAGAGACGTACCCTAAGGAATCGTCGGTGTAAAGTTGGATTATGAACCCGATATACTATGTTTAGCTGTGACACAACCAGTTGAGCATCTAGATAGACCCGGAGATGAGAGATACCCAATGACAAGGAATCACGAAGCAACTCAATAACTTCACTATACTCGGCGACATTATTTGTGGTGTCATCTAAGCATATCCCTCCGGAAGATAACAATTGACCCTGTGGTGTAAAGATTACCCAAGATGCGGAGGCAAGCCTCTGCATGTGTCGACTAGCACTGTCCGCATACCCAACGAACACCTTGAACTCACTTGACATCTGTCATATTGATGAAATATAACATCAATGACATGTCCATAACACTTTTAAAAGAAACATAAAAAGTAATAGTACAAAGACTATACATATGTTACAAAAAGTTACCCGCAGTGACCTGGCTATGAGTAATACTTCTTGAGGTAGAGCCCATTCCTAGGCTCTGCCAAAGCATTCCCCTCAAAATCAACTAAACGATAAACACCCTTTTTTAATACCTCCTTTATAATGAAGGGTCCGAACCACATGGGTTTAAACTTTCCTGCCCCCAGGGGGTCCTTGTCTTAGTTGTAGACCAGGACAAGGTCGCCCTCAGAAAAAACCTGAGGACGAACGAACCTATCATATTGACACTTGACCTTGTGTTTATGAGCCTCATTGTCTAGGGCTGCATCATTACACTTCTCATCAAGCTGCTCAAGGTGTACCAACCGCTCTTCAAGTGGAGAAGTATCTGGCAATAACTGTACTGCCAATTTCAGAGATGGGATTTGACATTCGATGGGCAAGACTGCCTCCAGCCCGTAAACGAGTTGGAAAGGGGAGAAACTGGTTGCAGTCTTAACTGATGTTCGGTAAGTCCATAATGCCGAGTATAACATCAAATGCCAGTTTGACTTGTTTGAGTTGATAGTTCGCTGTAGAATCGTCTTAAGAGTTTTGTTTACAGCTTCCACCTACCCATTGGCTTGGGGGTAGTAAGGTGATGAATGTTCCTGCCGTAACCCAAGATTCGATGTTAATTCAGACATCATTTGGTTCTGAAAGTGACTGCCATGGTCAGTGACAATCTCTCTTGGGACGCTGAACCGTGCTATAATCTGGTTGAATAAGAAGAGAGTTGCAGTCTCTCCATCATCTTTAAACGTTGGCATAGCTTCGATCCACTTAGTGACGTAGTCGACAGCTACGATGATATAGCGGTGCCCCATTGCAGACGGGGGGTTACATGTAGTGTAATCAATCCCCCATTTAGTGAAGGGACCAACTATGATGACAGGAAACATAGGAGCTGGATGTGCCCTCATATTTCAAGAGAAGATTTGGCACGGATGGCACTTCTTGACCAACTCGATACAATCTTTGATAAGTGTGGGCCAGAAGTAACCTGCTCGTAAAATATTTTGGGCTATTTCCATCCCAGATAGACAATCGCCACAAGATCTAGTATGACAATCATTGAGCATTATGACGGCCTCCTCATGAGTGAGACATCGATGCAAGATGCAGTCTACACCTCTCCGATACAATGTATCATCGAGTATGAGATAATTCTTAGCCTGATGGCATATCCGCCGATGCTCATCATGAGAAGCAGAGGTGGGGCACTTCAAAGTCTGGAGATAGATCAGTATATCTCCATACTAGGGGTCTAAGGATTCAATCAAAAACATATCCCCCTGAATAGGCAATTCCTCAGGCACAATGTCACCTGACTCAACCGAAGCTCCGAAATAAGTTCTGCGAAGACCAATGACTTCTTGGACTTTCCTAAAATAAATTCTAAGTCAAATTCTTGGAGGATAACCATCCATCTACTTATTTTTCCGCCTATAATGCATCGTGTCAACATGTACTGGAATGGATTCACGACAACAACGACAGTGGTCTTGCGAAATAGAACATAGTTACAGAACCATTGAACAGCATGAACTGCTGCCAATGCAAGTTTTTCGAGATGGGAATAATTAACTTCCGGTCCTACGAGGCCTTGGCTTAGGTAATAGATCACGTATTCTAAAAACGAATCATCTTCCTAAACTAAAACCATGCCTATGGTTGACTCTGTGGCAGCCAGATATAAAAAGAAATCTTTGTTATAAATAGGTGGTCGTAGTAGAGGTGCAGTTGTGAGGGCGTGTTTTAATGTGTCGAAAGAGTGTTGAGTAGCTTCGTCCCAGAAAAAGGGAACATCTTTCTTCAGTAAACGCATAAAGCCCTTGGTGATTTTGGCATAGTTGGCGATGAAGTGTCGTAAGAAGTTCACCTTGCCTTGAAGACTCTGAAGTTGTAAGATTGTGCGTGGGGAGGGCAACTGGATTATTGCTTCCACCTTAAGAGGATCGACCATGATCCCTATTGTTGATACAATGAAACCTAAAAAACGTGCTGACGTGATGCCAAAGCTGCACTTGTTGGGATTCAAGTGAATCCTGAAGTAGCGACAGCGTTCAAAGATTAGTCTGAGGTGCATAGGATGATCCTTTCGCTTGTAAGAGCATGATGCTAAATCATCTAGATAAGCCTCAACTATATGTTTGAGGTCATGAAACGCAAAAGACATGGCCCGCTGGAAAGTGGCTCCAACATTTTTTAGGCCAAAAGGCATCTTATGATAGGAGAATGTACCCCATGGACAAATGAATGTCATTTTGTGTTGGTCTTCAGGTTTGATTTGGATTTGATTATATCCCGAAAAACCATCCATGAACGAAAAGGCTTCACAACCGACACATTCATCAATGATCTAGTCAATGAATGGGGTTGGAAAATTATCTTTTGGACATGCCTTGTTCAAATCACAGAAATCGATACATACACAAATCGTAACTTGTTTTTATTGACCGGCACGGGGTTTGACACCCATTGAGTCAAATGAATAGGATAAATGAACCCTGCCTTGAGAAATTTCTCAACCCCAAGATTAATGGCTGCTGCTTTCTTAGGATTGACTGGACGAAGTTTTTGTTGAACAGGCTTGGCATCAAGATACGTTGTGATTTCATGTTCAACTATTTTCGGATTGATACCTGGCATTTCCTCATAAGACCAGGCAAAAACGTCACGAAATTCTTTGAAAAGATCCGTGTAAATTTGAATCTCTTTGGGGGAACAATCCTCTCCGATGAAGACATTCTCCACGACGCCAGGGTTTCAGGAGATGTTGATAGGTATGGTTTCAGCGATAGTCGCCATATTGCCCTCAGCATAAGTTTTTTGTGTAGCTAAGATATTAATAGGACATGGCTGATCTCCCGTCATGGTGATAGTGAATTCTCCTGCCTCGATTCGGCTTAACTCTGGGAGGAAATATGATCTGTGATGAAGATCTTCCCAAGGTTTGTCCGAACGATTCATTGATTCAATTACTACTTCGTCAGAAGGAAAGACTAAGTCTAACAAATCGGTGTTGGCGAGAGAACCCTGAGCCTATATAGGCTATAGAAGTGGATCTAACTCTTGTGCGAGAGTTGGATCCGGATTATCTAAAGTTTGCTGGACTAAAGAGTACACTACTTCAGCAGCCAACAAGGGAATGCACATGCCAGAGTGCCCTATCACATCCATCATGGCTGATGGGGATGGAAGAATCCATGGATCCTTAAATTAAGTCGTTCGAAATGACGAAACTTGAAAAATCTCAATCTTGTGGTGAGTAGATATAAACTTGACATCGTCATGAGGAGGTGGGTAATCAAATGTACCCATCAAGGATGGGCACAAACCAACTCCTACATTAACGACACTGGGTTGAGGATTATCAATCATGGGAACTGTGGATGCCCCCAAAGCTGGGTCAGGTCTAGAGAAGGACAATTGATCGATGGTCACTATCCGACCCTCGTGTGGAAACAACAAGATGCAGAAAACTGTAGTAACCACAACTTGCATATCATAATTCCAATTCCGACCTAACAACAGATTATAGTCGAGGGGAGCATCGACTACCTCTACTTCAACACACACGGTATTCCCTCCTAGCTACACAGGGAAAGAAGGAATGATGCCATGTGGTCGGAAAGAATGACCGTCGAAAGAAGTGAGAAGAGTAGGTGATGGAGACAAAGCAGGCTGGCCAATGGCCTTCCAACATGCTAACGACATAATGCATGTCGAGTCACCCTCGTCGACCACCGTGCGGAAGATATTTCGTGTAAAATTTTTGGTGGGATGAGCCACTACTATCTGAAACGCTACGTGGTAAGGCAGACAAGGTTTTAAGTCGGTTGTATCTAACATGATGGTACCTGAGTTACAAGTCTCAGTAGAGCCTAAAGAAGTTAACAAGGCTTTCCTCTGAGCAGGGAAGCTTTGGAGGACCTCCAAAGCAGACATTTCATAAGCGGTTTGTGATAAATCTGCCACCACAGAGTAATTCTAGGCGGCCCTTGCGTTTGGGTTGTGAGAAGCTTTCTTAAATGCACCCTTTGGAATGCATGTCATTGTTTCACCCAACGTCTTCTCGATATGTAGAGGAAGAGATGTGATCTCATCTTCTTTACCCTTCTCAGAGGCACTTGGTTTACTATAGTCATGTTCTCTAGTCATTATGAAAGCATCACCCCTAACCATATATACATTCGCGGATGAGGAATGGTTTGGAGGAGGGCAGGTTTCTTGGCTATCCCCTTCGGCACTTTTAGAGGCCTGAGTTAAATTTTTCCCATGTTGAAAGGGATTAGTCAACACTGCTTGCTATTTCTGTGTGATAAACTTCTGGGCCTTTGCAAGTCAAGGAAAAAGATTGGTCGAGTGGTCTTCCACACACAAGTTGCACGGATACCTTGCCTTCCATTTTTCTGTAGCGTCCCTGCCAGCATTCTCAGTAGGTTGTTTATCCCCCTTACCCTTCTTACGTTGCTTTTTCTTCCCTTCAGGATGCTTGGTGGCCTTTGGGTTAGTCGACTCCATGGAGTGTACTTCCGACGTTTGGGTAGGAGGAGCTGTTGTAGGAAAATCTACCTGCGGACAAGTAGATCGACCTCTAAGGCTTGACCTTAACCCTAGACAGAAAAATGCTTATCATGGAGACTGACTTCCTTTCAAATATATCTAAGCCTAATGCATGAGAAGGAGGGATAATAGAAGTACCTTTTAATCGACGTTTGTCCCCGCACGCTCCGAGTTGCGCTCCAATCCTTTTTATCCTCGGTGAGGTCTGTGGACAAAACAAGATACGACCACTTCCTACTCTACTGACATTAGCTTGAAAACAGATCTACCAATGAATGATAAGTTCATGTAACATTAGACACAAACTAGAAAGAAACAGGCCAAGATTGTCATATTAATGAGAATAACGACAACCGTGCTTACAATCGTAGATGCGAATGTGACAGCTTCGTCAAGTCCTCTTCATCTAACCCTTGCCTGAAAGATCCACGACCTGGATAACAGCAGCTTCATTGATTTCTCTCCTTTGGCTGACTATAAGTTACCTCCAAGATCATAAGTTTCACATATTCAATTCTTCCCCCAATTATCAGCTCCAACACCACTTATGAGATCATAAGTTTGGTGTAATTCTCCCTTTTGCAGTCCTCACTTATGAGATCATAAGTTTGACATTCTCTATTTTTCAATCTCCCTTTTCACCATTAGAAAGCTTGCTTATATAGACTTGGAGAGGCTTTAACCAATTGATATATCCTTGGGGAAGGTGAGGATTTTCCTCCTTCAGTTGAGGATCTGCCCTAAAATCATGGCTTGATCAGGGATTCAAGCTCAACTACCTTCCAAGAATGAAAAGATGCTTCCCCCATTCGTCTCAACAGCTTAACAACCGCCCAGAATAGGTAGCGCTCCTTCAAAAGGGCCATTAGAGTGTTTTAGCGCTCCCTAGTAGGCTTTAGGGGGCGCCAACACCCTCAAAATCTATAGCGCTCCCTCAAAAGGGCCAGGGAGCATTATAATGCTCCCTGACAGTGTATGGGAAGCGTCAGCCCTCCGAGATAGTGTAAGGGGGAGCGCTCCTCTCCAAAAACTCAGTTTTTGAGGTGCTTTCAGGTGGCAACAGGTTTGCAAGCCTGTTGACTCATTTCTCCTCTTCCAAATCAGATGTTTGAGGTGTTTCAAGTGTCCTTCTCATGTTGTTATAGGCATGACATAGGCATCATGACAACATGCGACACTTGCAACCTTGTGAGCAACATACGAAACTTGCAACCTTGTGAGAAAAAATGCGACACTTGCAACACTCGTAATGACGACACTTGCGACACTATCAAAGTGGGTAATTTTGATGTGTAACAGATTGCCCCCCAAAGTATGAAGTTAGAAGATAGGAACTGATAGCTGAAATACTTTGTATACTCTCAAGCAAGGGTATAGATTTGGAGAACCTGATGGAAGCTGCACACAAACATCCAACAAATATCATGACATATTTCAAAACCCAAGGCAGGCACACCTATGCTTGGGTGATCAAGACTTGCAAGATATGGCCGCCATAAAATACACTGCGGATCCATAATTGTATTGACAAGAAGGTATAGCCACCGAAGATAAAATGTGGATCTATACTCTAATAACTCGGACTGATCGTAGCCACGAAGAATACACAGTGGATCTACGAGATGATAAGACATAGCCACGACCAATACAAAGTGGATCTATGTAACAGTGTATGTGTCATTATTCAATAGAACTCCTTCGCAGCCTGGGCGAAGCATATATCAAAGTGATGGCTCAACCCAGGGTCTTCATACCAATCCCAATATGGTACGAATCTAACCATGTGAATGGATGTCTTGACGTCGAACATGGCAGAAACCACTTGATTACCAGTCAATGAGGTAAACCGTTAACAAGTGCGAGGGAGATCACCATTAATGTCAATGATTCCCAAGGTACCCTAGTACATTCCAACGAATGTGAATAGATGAGCTGAGGTCGAACACCCGTGGAATCATTCGATCAGGGGTCAATGATGTAAACCCACTGTCGAATGTGAGGAGGCCTTCCATTGAGGCATGCAGGTCCCAAAGTACTAACTAGTTTCTAAGTCTGATTCCCGGATAATGTGTTGGAGTCGACAGGAATAGACTCGTCGAGGGAGGGCCTTGATGTATTCCCCATCAATGACACGAAACAGACATGGAGATGTAATTGGTAGGTCAAACGGACATGGAATGACACAGGTTTTGAGGCAAGATATTTGGGATGGCTGACTCTCAAGGCAGATACTTCCCTTGAACACTGAGGCACAATAACAAAACATGGCATGGACCAAAATTGCATAATGGATACTGTGACTTGCGTCGGGTGACCCAAAGGAGTGAAAGGAAACTCAAAGATTGGCTCAGTGCAGAGGTTCAACGAATTATGATATGTGCAAAGTGACAAAGTGCCGTGTTCAAGGGCGACTCTAAGAAGTGCTAGATGGTGTTCTCAAAAGACTACTTGGCTTGTTCCTTTCAAATTTTCCCCCATCCAGATAGATGAGTACCTCTTTTTAATTTAATGAGCTCAAGGAGGATAACACATGCTCGATGTAACTCACCTTTGGTAAGTTCCTCTTCCTTTTTTTAATGAACTGGAAGAAGTAAGGGTTCAGTCCCATATCGGTCTGTCGATGTGTGCTTTAACGAGTCCAAAGACAGAAAAATCGAAGGTTTTTCGGGATTATAGAGTTTGGAAAAACACTTAAAAGAGAACTCTCTCAGTTCCTTTTTCGTACAATAGTCCAACGAGACCGAAAAAGGGTTAAACTATCGCTCGAAAGACGCCCTTTCTGACCTTTTAACGAGTGTGAAAGGAAGCAAGATCACTCGACAATCTTTTCATATTTAGAGAGTCTGAAAAGGGTTTAAAGGAGACTCCAGGGGGGTTCCTTTTTCGTGTGTTCGTATCTGTACAGGTCCGAAAAAGAGATAAAAGTTTACCCGGTTTCATTCTCATGTATTTACGAGCACAAGAAAGAACAAAGACTAAGCTCGGTATGCCCCCAGCTTGAAAGCTGGTGGCTTGACTCCAGAATGATCATCAAAGGCTGGAGAGCATGCCCCCCAAGCTTCAATTCATTCACCGACTTTGAGGTTGTCACCAATTTATGTGCTAGATGGAGAAAAAGGATACAGGTGGATGAAATGAAGGTTCAAAAATGAGACCTAACGGAAGACTCGACTCAACATCTACGAGATCTGGCGAAAGACTCAACTTGAAGGGAGAGGTGATTGTTTCATTTTTTAACGAGCTTGACACAGGAAAAGAACTATGCTCAGGGTTCCAGGTTCGATCCCCATATTTCTATTTCATTTTTTAACGAGCTTGCTACAGAGAGGAAAATTATTCTCATGATGCCCCCAGCATGAAAGCTAGTGGCCTTTGTTTCATTTTTTAACGAGCTTGCCACAGAGAAGAGAAACTATGCTCGTGATGCCCCCAGCATGAAATCTAGTGGCCTCTGTTTCATTTTTTAACGAGCTTGCCACAGAGAAGAGAAACTATGCTCGTTATGCTTCTTGATCATGGCTTCCAGGAGGATAATGCTCTAGAAGGATACCATGTCAATGGAAAAGACTCGGTCATGGCTTCCAAGAGATCTTCGTTAGATGGAAGATGATCACTCTGGAAGGAACACATGTCGAGGGTCACGACAAGGTTAAGGAGATCCGGCTCCAATAACCCTACTGAAGAGATCACCATGTCAACTACCAGATCCAAATTGTCGAAAGTTGAGGTCATGGGAGACAATGCCACATAATTGACATGCGGCGGGGGTGATACTGTCTGCATATAAGAACCACTTAGGGAGGTAGTCCAGTCAGGGCTGATGGATGAAAGTTGATCAAAAGTCACAATTCTTCCATCGTGAGGAAAAGATATCACACGGAAAAGAGTGCATACAATAGCTTTCATGGCATAGACATAATCCCACCCAAGGAGTAAAGAGAAATCCAAGGGGTCTTGGACTACCATGACATCGATAAAGATAGTTTTCCCTCCTAAAGTTACATGAAACTGAGGAAGGATCCCTAAAGGTTGACTAGTTCCTCTGTTAAAAGCTAACAGACTATGTGTAACCGGTGCAAGCTGTGGACAACCGAAAGCATACCAAGCAATAGAAGACAAAATACTAACGGACACACCTTCATTTATCAGCATTTGGGGAACGTCCCGACCACGAACCTGTACTGTAATCTGGAAAGGAATGTGGGAGGGAAGACGAGGTCCAGTTAGCTCACCCCAATCAAAAAGGATGGCTTCATTACTTGGAGGGGGTTCCACAGGAGGAGGAGGAATTCCCCCAGGCATGGTAGAGTCCGTATTAACGAGAAAAACATGGGCAATATCGGGTTTACTCTCTAGAAGGAGAGTAGGATCGACCGATGATTGAATCAGATCAACCAATGGTGAAATTGGATAGACCACTTTAGCACTCTTCAGACGAAGAGTGGGACTGACCAAGGAAGGGACTGGATCAATCACTTTGACGTTCATCAATGGAGGGATGGGATCGACCGATGGTGAAACTGGACCGACCACTTTGGAACTCTTTAGAGGAAGAGTGGGGTTGACCGATGATGGAATCGGATCAACCACTTCGGTGTCACTCTTTTGATGAAGAGCGGGGCTGATCGATGACAGGACTAGATCAGCTACTTGGGTTTGTGGTTCAATCGAGGAGGAAACTAGATTGACCACCTAGTCAACTGGACTAACTGGGGATGGAACCGGATTAACCGGTCCATCAACCAATGAAGGGTCGGAGGAAATCTTACGATAACCTTTTGGAAGTTGAAGTTTTTCCAAAAGAGAAGAAGCCTCGTCCATGCGAGGACAAAGGTG
>ML777045.1:940562-960050 GCA_009831015.1 Picea engelmannii
GGATAGGGTGGAACAGTTACAATGGCGACCTGCTTAACAGACTTACGCCTTGGTGCAAGCTTCCACGCAGTAATTGTGGATTTACCCTCCAAGGAGCCCGAGTAAGTTTGACCAATGTCTGCTCCAGGTACAGTGAGACTTCCTGTCACCATCACCTTGTGTAAGAACCTAAAGATTATGGCCACTAAGGTTACCAATTCGTAGTCAGCCCCTGGGCGGGAACAGTCGACATTTCGGTTCGAACGTAAGGGTAGGGTATCAAGCCCAGAACCAACTAAGAAGCTTCCACGCAGTAATTGTGGATTTACCTCAAAGTGATCCCCATAATACGATCTTACCACCACACTCAGTTAAACCATGGAGGGTAGTCCCCATAGCTCACCCGAATGAAACCTCGCGCGTAACCCCTGTGTGAGAGGGGGATCCCAGGCATACTTATACGATAACTGGATTTACTCTCCCTAACTCAGGATGCTAATGTTTGTTTTGACAACTTTGGAGAGTTATGCTCACAGCCTAATCCAAAGTACTACACCTATTCTACTGTTGGTGGAGGATTCTAGCAAAGAAAAAGTTCTAGATAAATTTTAATTTGCGTTAATTTTAATGGTTGTTCTTTACGCAAAGGGGTGCATGGAAGTGAAACGAATGGAATTTATGACTCAGACCCAAAGAATGCATCGAACATGATAAACAATCATTTTCTTTCGATGAACATCTAGTTAAGGGAGAGAGAGAGAGTTCTTTCACTAACAAGCATGACTACGGAATTCTCTCAAACAATTCTTTTTCTCAATCAAATCCTAATGTAATGAAAACTTTCAAATTCCTTCTAATATGCTCAATCAATCATGAAGATATCCTTTTATTGTTTGTGATCAATACGACACAATGCTTATCTTTGCTAATTATCTTCTTGGTATAAATGAGAACCAAACTAGCATAAGAAAAAACACACAAACAATACACCCTTCGTAGCAATCAAAACGAAAAACGAAAGAACCAATCAAAAAAGACAAACTTCACACCCAAAAACAAGAGCTGAAGAACAATGATTTGAATGAAACCAAGATAAAGAGGCCTGCAGGCTTTTGATGATCTTCACCAGGGTTTTACTCAACTGAAGAGAAAAGAAAAGCAATGCATAGATTTCAAGCTTTACTCAACAGGAAAACTCAAATGAAAATACGTGAAGAAGGCTACAAGGTTCAATCAAAAAGGTGTTTGTTCTTCAACAAGATTGATGTCAAGGCTAAATAGGAAGAAAAGTTGACTCATTAGATCATTCAGCACAATAGCCACAGAGGCAAACCCTAAAAAAAAATGCAATTGTGGAGGGTTTTTTGGCCAAAAGGAGGCTGGCGCTCTGTTTCCAAGGGAAAAGAGCGTTATAGCGCTCTATGTAGGGCTACAAGAATCACTGGCACTCTAATAACACTAGGTCAGGGGCGCCAGGGTCTGAAAGTCCCAGAAATGTCAAAAAAAAAAATTGAGATCTGAACTCGACCAATCTGCTGAATGTGACCAGACAAGGAGCCAATCAGCTCATGAAACTAATCAAAGAGGGATAAACCAGGTCTGAAACAATCAAGGGACAGAACAAGGTCAATGAGGAGAAGAATCCAAACAAGAGGTTTCGATTCGAGGCTATCTCCCCAGCGGTGTCGCCAGTTTCTGTTGTAGGAAAATCTGCCCGTGGACAAGTAGATCGACCTCTAAGGCTTGACCTTAACCCTAGACAGAAAAATGCTTATTGTGGACACTGACTTCCTTTCAAATCTATCTAAGCCTAATGCATGAGAAGGAGGGATAATAGAAGTACCTTTTAATCGACGTTTGTCCCCGTACGCTCCGAGTTGCGCTCCAATCCTTTTCCTCCTCGGTGAGGTCTGTGGACAAAACAAGATACGACCACTTCCTACTCTACTGACATTAGCTTGAAAATATATCTACCAATGAATGATAAGTTCATGTAACATTAGACACAAACTAGAAAGAAACAGGCCAAGATTGTCATATTAATGAGAATAACGACAGCAGTGCTTACAATCATAGATGCGAATGCGACAGCTTCGTCAAGTCCTCTTCGTCTAACCCTTGCCTGAAAGATCCACGACCTGGATAACAACAACTTCACTGATTGCTCTCCTTTGTCTGACTGTAAGTTACCTCCAAGATCATAAGTTTCACATATTCAATTCTTCCCCCAATTATCAGCTCCAACACCACTTATGAGATCATAAGTTTGGTGTAATTCTCCCTTTTGCAGTCCTCACTTATGAGATCATAAGTTTGACATTCTCTATTTTTCAATCTCCCTTTTCACCATTAGAAAGCTTGCTTATATAGACTTGGAGAGGCTTTAACCAATTGAGATATCCTTGGGGAAGGTGAGGATTTTCCTCCTTTAGTTGAGGATCTGCCCTAAAATCATGGCTTGATCAGGGATTCGAGCTCAACTACCTTCCAAGAATAAAAAGATGCTTCCCCCATTCATCTCAACATCTTAACAACTACCCAAAATAGGTAGCGCTCCTTCAAAAGGGCCATCAGAGCATTGTAGCACTCCCTAGTAGGCTTTAGGGGGCGACAGCGCCATCAAAATCTATAGCGCTCCTCTCCAAAAACTCAGTTTTTGAGGTGCTTTCAGGTGGCAACAGGTTTGCAAGCCTATTGACTCATTTCTCCTCTTCCAAATCAGATGTTTGAGGTGTTTCAAGTGTCCTTCTCATGTCGTTATAGGCACGACATAGGCATCATGACAACATGCGACACTTGCAACCTTGTGAGCAACATACGACACTTGCGACCTTGTGAGAAAAATGCGACACTTGCAACACTCGTAATGACAACACTTGCGACACTATCAAAGTGAGTAATTTTGATGTGTAACAGGAGCAGCCAAAGCAGTAGTCTAGTTGGCCATTGAGTGTTGTATAGATAACCGTTGCAATTGTTTTGTCAATTTCTCACCGGGCTTGGTTTGTGCTGAACCAACGATACCATCGGCATGTGGTCCAACTCTCTGTCTAGTTTTATCCAGTATCGATCATGGTGCATCTGGAAGGATGTTGTATAATAAACCAGACTAAGAATAGATGAGCTCAAACTGTTGAGCCCTCATGATGGCATCTTCTTCGGATAAAACTCCCAAAGTCGCGACGTCTTTGGATAATTGTGGGACTAGAGACTTAAGCAACCACTCAAACAGGAATGCTAGTGGGACTAGTACTTTGATTAGACTCTTTCGGCATCTCCACTCTCGGATATGATCAGAGATATGGTTCGTTGTTGTCTGTTCGAAATTGGCAAGCAGCTCTGTGCCAGCATCATATCTCACAGGTAACTGGAAATGGTTAAGGAAGGCCATCGCTAGTTTGCCAAAAGAAGAGTATCTTGAGCGATCGAGCTCGATGTACCATTTCGTGGCACTCCTGATGAGAGTGTGTTGAAACAATTGCAACTGAATGGAGTCATCTTTCAATGAGTTAGATGAACACCAAAGATGAAAGGTAGTCAAATGATCACCTAGATCTTCATTAGGCTTGGCCTCGAAATTTGGAATGTCCGAAGGAAACTTCGTCAGCATAGGAGGCCAACGTGGATTGTGACAAATAGGATCATTTAACAACCTTGTCAAATCTGGCAAGTGTAACGTCGCCAGGAATGGTGGTTTGGGTTGCTGCTGATAGCCTGGGAAAAAGGGTCCTGGAGTTTGACTGGCACCAGGTTTCCAGGAAAAGTTTGGCTGCTAGCTCAGATTATGGTAGAAACCATGGCCCTGACCAACGTAAGGATTTTGCATCTGTGGAGACATCATTGGTTGATTTCCCATAAAGGACATATGATGTTGGGCATTCATCGTGTTTGACAGACTTTGGGAAGGATTACCCCATGCCGGTCCTGATGGGAGAGACATAGTATTCTGTCCAGGGTTCCATTGACTGTGGAAAGAATTACCCCAGAATGGCATTCCAGAGGAGGGAACGGATCCTTGTCCTGAGTTCCAAGGTCCTACTATATGTGCCCCCGGCGCAGGAATAGTACCCTGCGTCGGAGTAGACTGTCGAAAAATGGGAGTGCCCCCAGACGGGAAAGCGGTGGATGTGAAAGTGTTGTTACCAAATGTTATGTTCCAAAAAAATAGTGATGAACCTATCGACATAGTGTGCGCAGGTGTTCCTTGACTCCTGGCTCCAAATGAACTAGTGTGTGCAGGTTGCCCGACGGACTGCTGATGCAGACCACCAAGCGAAGGGGACGAAGGAGAGATATGACCTCCAACATAAGGAAAAGAGTTAAAAGGGACAGGAATACCCCCAAGTTGACCTTGCAGAGGAGCGTTAGAGCTCCCTGCCCCCAGACCCAAAGTCTGTAAAGTGGAGTAAGTGAGTGCATGACTTGTACCCGAACTAGGCATACCATATGAAAACGGAGGGCCTGTTGCACTAGGTGTTAAGGGAGTTGTGGCTACCGTGATAGATGGGATTGGTCCACTGTGCGACGTATTTGCGGTCAAGACCATAGTGGCTCAGATCGACGATGGAAAGTTAGGAGATTCTTCTCCTTTGGTAGCAATGGTGGTGGGAATGGAAGAATTCCCAGAGGAAGTAACATCGTTTGTTTCCATCACTGTGAGGCACTGATAGGCGTTCTTAAAATTGGATTGGTACAATAACCAATGGCCATGTATCAGTGGTTGGGGTTTCAACAGAGCTAAGATTGACAGTTGATTCCTCCGGGAGTTTTTTGAGCACAATGGTTTGTAACTCGGTTTCTTCGAAAGACCCTTGTTGGTCTAGCTTTCGCCTTAATGGTGGCGGGGGTGGGTCCAGTATAACCGGCGGTAGGACCAAAAGCCTTCATGATCAGTGGAGCTCGGTATCCTCCACTGTGTCAGAAGATCCAAGACACGTTAAGGTATTCTACATGTTCAAACAATAACACACACTAAAAAAGAAGCCCCTAAGAGATAAGACAAGCAAACTCTAAACTAGTTGAAAGAACAGTTACAACAACCAACACTAGAGCAAATTACCGGTGCAAGTGAAACTCGAACATGGAAGCACCCTCTGGGTAAACTTTGCAAAGCATGCCCCAATTTCTGTTCTAGGTACCGCGGTATACCCCTGTAGTCACATGTGTATGTCCCTAAAAAAGATTGGCAACTAGTTTGCCAGCATGCGAACAGTCACCAGGCGGGTACAGTCGAAAGTCGGGTAGACCACAACAAGCAGGGTATCAAGCCCAAAACCTGTCAAGGGTATCGAGAGAAAATGGTCTGGAAGAAAACTGAGGACCTCGAATGGATTCGAGACCCACAAAGCCCCATGGAAAATTCAAACGATGAAATCCCAAAACAATCCCTCGATATGTGTTCTCCACTATGTTTGGTCTGGCTTTAGAGGGGTTATCTTCGCTACCTTTCTGCATGTGACCTCGTGTTTATCCCCTGTGTTAGAGGGGGGTCCCGGATAACTTCCATGAAATTGGACTTCTACACTCCCTATCACAGACTCTAATGTTTGGTTTTGAATGCCCTTGGAGAGTTTCCTCTCCAACCTAATCCAAGGCCCTAGTCCTGAACTAGTTTGTGAACCCTACAAACAAAAAGTCTAATAGATTTTAAATTAGCGTTGCTTTTATGGGTTTTCTTACATGATGGGGTATGAAGGTGAAACTAATGGTGTGTAAAGACTTAAAGAAAAAACAAATGAAAAAATATGGAAACAAAAGACTTTTACTAAATGCAAAAATCAACAACTTTTCACAAAGAAAGATTTCTTTTTCTTTTCAATTTTTCTAAGATTTCATGCAACAAACATAAAGAAATTTTTCTCGACTACGAGCTACTTATACTCTAAATTCACTGCAAAAAACTTATGAACAAAAAGACTTCTCCCTAGCTATTGATGCAGAAACACAATCTTCAAACAAAGAAGAAAATGAAAAGATTTTTTTCTCTTTTTTTTATTTATTAAAGTGCTAATCAAGCAACAAAGGGAAAATACCGACAAGCACAAAACCAAGAAAAACAAATTCTGACTTAAAGCACAGATCTCAAAGAATCAAATTAAAGGCACACAATGGTGATAAAGAAAACAAATACTCTTAAGCTTGCCTAAAAACCATAAAAAAAAAAAAAACTTTTTGTATTTTCTGTCAACTATCAACTAAGAAAAAACAGGCTAAGGGTAAGAGGACCTAACCTACTGACTGTTCAACCCCTAGAGTCACACACCTGAGAGGAATACTTCTCATCAAAGGAGGGGATGACTGCCCCACCCTGATTAAAAAGAAGCCTGTCAAGCATGCTATTGTCACTAAAACATCACGTGTGCAAACACGTGCTGGGATGAAATAGGCAATGTGTACACATGGTCTGGCCTTGTACATGCCACGTGTATGTATAAATTCTAAGACAACAATGAAAACAGGAAACATAGACTAGGAAGAGGCATCTAGTATTGATCACCAGGGTCTCTTGAAGGCTTGGATGCTTCTTCTAACAGAAAAGAAAAATAATTGCAAGGAATAACAAAACACAAAAGGCAAACTGAGACAGGACTGTGAACCAACAAGACTCAGAAAGGATCCAAAAAACCCCCTGAGAATGTATAATTCTGACAGGGAAGAGGAGGACTACCTCTTAAAGTTCTCTGAACTCCTACACGCTATTGAAACCTCTACATTTAGCATTCACATGCGAGCTGTAAGAGGTTAGGGCATAGGAACACGCGTGCAGGCCTTCTGCAGGCCGCGTGTACCTCTGTCTGTCCCGAAAATTACCGTCAAGCAACAGTCAGGGAAAACTGGTATAAAGAACCAGGCTCCCTACTAGCTTAGGCCTTACAAAAAAAGATAGGCAAAGAAATATAAAATCTAATCTCTTAAACTACCCAAACAACTCAACTAAATCTGGAAACCCTAAAGAGTGTCTTCCCCAGTATGGTCGCCAACTCTGTTGTTGGGAAAAATACCCTATGGACTAGCAAACTAGGGTCAAACTTGCATGCATATTTTGACCGTAAAGAAATTACTTTTTAACCTACCACCCAAAACTTAAACTCCTCTTTCACAATACATGCATGGAAAGAAACTACTAACCTTGTTACTGATGTTTGGTGTAGATCCTCCGTTGCGCTTTTTCCCGCTTGCTTGTGCTGCTCCTTCCAAAGATAACCTGCAATCAAGACAAACAACTATGCATGCATTCTACTTCTCTACTTGAGGGTTAGAAATTAAGCATAAATTAAACAAATCATAGATAACTCATGCATTGGGACGGGAAAAGTATTCTTTTATTATTTGAAAAATGAATCAACTTACAATCAAAGTCGAGACTGACCACCACTCCTTCATCCTGATCCTGGGCTCCTCCTCTTCTGTCCTCCAACTTCTTTGTGTTAATTCTCCTTTGTCTTGAGGAAAGGATAAAGGGTTAGGAAAATGGATTCAGTGAATGGGAAGAGTTTCTTCGCTATATTTTTCCTCTTTCAAATAGTACCCCTACCCCTTATTTTATAGGCTAGAAGGAGATAGGGTTTTGGATGAACTCTCGGCCATGCATGGCCGGGAGTTTCAGTTAACTGACCCATAACTTTTTGTTCCATCGACGACTTTCCTCTTTTCGTTCTTTGTTAGGTACACGCAGTTTGTAGTGAGTCAGCCAGCATGCACACACGTGTAGTAATGGGTTAGGGCGTGTGGGCCTTGACACAAGAGGATTTTCAAGGAGTTTGTTCAACATATGTTTTGGCAATGAAGGGATATGAGTTGGCCTGATGCCAGGTAAGCATGTGTGGTGCAATTTAGGGTTATAACAGTTGGAAAAGAAAAGAAGAATGAAATGTTAGATATTGTGCATACATATGTATGGGGACCATGTCAAGTATCATCTCCTGGTGGCTCTCTTTATTATGTTACTTTTATTGATGATGCAAGTAGAAAAACTTGGATTTATTGCATTCGACAAAAATATGAAGTTTTTGATACCTTTAAGAAATGGAAATATTTAGTTGAGAATGAGATAGGAGAAAGGTTGAAGTATCTCAGATTAGATAATGGAGGTGAATATTAGAACAACAAGTTTGATGATTACTTATCATACCATGGGATTCGTAGAGAGAAGATATTTCCAGGAACACCACAATAAAATGGTGTGTCAGAAAGGATGAGCAAGACAATCATGAAGCATGCAAGGAGTATGATATTGCATGTTGGTTTTCCCTTATAGTTTTGGGAAGATGTTCTAGTTACTATTGTCTACTTAATAAAAAAAGGAACTTCAATATCTTTGGATGGTAGAATTCCAAAGGAGGCATGGATATGTAAAAAGGTAAACTATTATTTTTTGAAGACTTTCGGTTTTGAATCATTTGTCCATATTGATAAAAGAAATAGAACAAAGCTTGAGGAAAAATACAAGAAGTGTACCTTTATTGGATATGGTGTTAATGATTTTGGTTATCTCTTATGGGATTATGAAAATAACAAAATCATTAGGATTAGAGATGTCATGTTGAATGAGAAGGTCATGTACAAAGATCGGTTGCAGGGAAATAAATAGGAAAAAGAAAAACCAGAATACACAATGCTTGATGAGATCACCAAAAAAGAAATTCCAAAGGTACCATAAAATAAAAATGTACAACAACAGGATTAGAAGGTATTTCAAATCCTGCAAGTGTTTTTAGAAGATCTACAAGGTTGAGTAGACCCCCTGAATGATACTCTCCTTCATTGTATTATTTACTATTGACTGATTCTGGTGAACCAGAATGTTATGAAGAGGCAATGCAGGTAGACACTAAAAATACATGGGAGCAAGGAATGAAAGAGGAAATGGATTCCTTGGTAAAGAACTAGACTTTGGATTTGGTTCAGTTTCTTAGATAAAAAAGAGCATTACAAAATAAATGGGTTTACAAGTTGAAGTAAGAAGATGGAGAAAAAAAATGGTACAAGGCTATACTTGTTGTAAAGGAGTTTGCACAATAGAAAGGTATATATTTTGATGAAATAATTTCTCATGTTGTTAAAATGACTTCAATTAGGACTATTCTATGTCTCATGGAAGTATAATATTTTCATCTTGAACAATTAGATGTAAAAAAAAAATTTCTCCATGGGGATTTGGAGAAAGAGATAAATATGCAACAGCCACAGGGGTATGGGGTCAAAGGAGAGGAGAAGTTGGTATGAAGGTTGAAGAAGAGCTTGTATGGCCTAAAGAAATCTTCAAGGAAGTGGTATTTGAAGTTTGACAGGTTTATGACAGAAAAAGGTTATAGTAGATATCATTCTGATCACTATGTCTATTTTAAAAGGATAGAAAATTGAAGCTATATTATCTTGCTATTGTATGTAGATGACATGCTTGTTGAAGGGTCTAATATGCAGGATATAAATGTGCTCAAGAAGAAATTAGATAATTCATTTTCAATTAAGGATTTCATTGTTGCAAAGAAAATCCTTGGTATGAGAATAATAAGAGACAGAAAAAATCACAAATTGTCATTGTCTTAGGGTGAGTACATAGAGAAGATGTTGGAGAGGTTTAGAATGCAGAATGAAAAACCAGTTAGTAAAAAATTGGCCATGCATTTCAAATTAAATAACGAAATGTTTCATAAGGAACAAGAGGAGATAGAATACATTTCCAAGGTCCCTTATTCATCAGTAGTTGGCAGCTTTATGTATGTGAGTTACACATGCAGTGGGAGTTGTGAGCAGGTATATGAACAATCCAAGTAAAGAACATTGGGAGGAAGTAAAATGGATTATCATGTATTCAAGAGATACTGCTACTCATGCATTATGTTTTGGAGGTTCAGACACTATTCTATAGGGATATGTTGATTCAGATATGGAAGGTGATAAAGATAGCAGTAGGAGCACCACAGGGTATGTTTTCACTATAGGTGGAAAAACAGTAAGTTGGATTTTGAAACTACAAAAGGTTGTTTCACTTTCAACAACAGAGGCAGAGTATGTTGTTGCTACATAGGCTAGTAAAGAAATGATTTGGTTACAAAGTTTTATGGAGGAATTGGGAAAGAAGCAGGAGAATAATAGGTTGTACTGTGACAATGAGAGTGCCATTCATCTTGAAAATAAATCAACCTTCCATTCGAATACTAAGAATATACATCTCAGGTACCATTTCATACAATATTTCTTGGAAGATAGAAATTTGAAGTTGGAAAAGATACACACTAGCTAGAATCCTGCAAACATGTTAACAAAGGGAGTAACCAAGGAGAAACTGAGTTCTTGCTCAGTTTCAATTGGTCTTCAAGATTGAAGATGAATATGAGAAATTTTTCATGTCCAAGAAGGATCATATTCCAACATATAAAACAATGGTGGAATTGTTGAGATCAGTCTCCAAGTGGGAGATTGTTGGTTGTGGAGCCTAATTATCTTCCTGATTCAAAGGTGTTTGTTTTCGGTAGTGTTTATACCCCATGAAGACTTTACACCCTAGAATAATGTACAATCCTCCACGTAGGGGATTGCATACAATGTTTACCCCCTCTGTGGGGTCTATCCCCCTCGGCTGGTGGGTCTAGAGGCAGGCAAGCCCCCAAAGCGAAAATTGCCTTGTAAATGTATATTGTAATTTCATTGTAAATATGGACCGTTCATTATAATGTCATATATATCACGATAGAAGTTATGTTAGGGTTTTTTTCCCTAGAAAGAAACCCTCTTTTATGAGGGAAATGTATTGCAGCTAAGTATCATTGTCAATATTGTATTCTTAGAATGGAAACAATGAGAGAAAGAAGAGTAAGTTTTAGCGGGTGTGTTGTAGGTTGAATCCCTTTATTTGTTGGATAATAATAAAAGAAGGACTTAACAATTTCTTTGGTGGATGTATCCCACACTGGGTAAACCATGTATATCTGTGTCTCTATTGTATTGTGTATCTTTTGTGTTTTATTTCATCATTTGTTTTATTTTATTGCTCCACGATCCTGTTTTTCTAACACATGTCAGCTATAAGACCATAGGTAAGGTTTAAGGCTTATGGTTTTGGTGTTATGGTACATGCATGGTGATGATAGTATATCTTATGGTACACGCATGGTGATGATAGCATGTGATTTTCTTCATATTGGTAATGTGATGGTACATTGATTAGAGGCATTACTAACTAGTTTGGTTTTTCGTTTAGTTACATGTTATTGTACATACTTGATGTTGATTAAGGTTGGTTGTCATTGATGTCAACCCTTGAAGAAATCCCCATAGCACAAAGGTTTGGGTAATGTACCCAATATTTTTTGATGTAAATATGACTCATTATTGTTTTTTCATGGTTGATAAGAAGTAAATATGGATGACCTCCAAAGTGGTCGGCTTATGGTGAAAGCCCTCACGGGAAGATGCTTTGTGGAGTAAGAGAACCCATCCTTAATTATAGAATAATGAGATGAAGTAAAGTTAATTTGTCAGGGAAAATATCCTATATGGATAGTGCTTGTCATGTCATTTCTGGTGGTATGTGGAACACCACATAATTCCTCACGGTTAGAGAGTTATGGCCATAAGAAGTTGGAGACCCCAGGTTTGGGTAATGGAACCAAGTTTGTTTGATGGGTAACGGTATGAGTTATGATATATTTTCAGATAATACTATTCTATATGGATAGTACATGTAATTCCATTTCCGGTGGTATGTAGAACTTCACATAAATCCTCACGGTTTGAGAGTTATGGCCTTACGAAGTTGGAGGACCCTCATATGTCATCTAAAAACCCCAAAAGGTCAAAGTAGTCAAAGTGGTTTAAGAGATTTTAAAAGGTAAATAATAAAGTGAAGTGATGAGTGTATTATAATTCAAATTGAATACAAAATAAATTATTAGAAGTGGACCCAACCCTAAAATTAGGAAAGTGGGCCAGGTGACCTAGAAGATGTTTTTAAGGAAGCTACTTGGAGAGTATAAATAAGAGGCAAGGCTTTCATATTTGAATCACACTTGAGAATATTGAATATACATATTTTTCTGAGGTAAACAAGGATATATAAACCGGAATTCTGAGTGAAGGTGAAGAAAAGAAGGCCGAAATGCAAGGAAAGATAAATTATTTTGATGGTGCTTTCTAAGGCATGTTATTTACATGTCATCTCACCATTTTCACTATAACATTTTTTATATAATGATTTAGACCATGAAATTTCTATGAAAGTGAGAAAACATATCCAAGTATCTCTGGAAAAAAATTCAGCTTGTGGGTCGTTGTATTTTTGGATTTACACTCCGTGGAAAATAGGGTTTTTGGCCAGTCCTGAAACTAGTCAAAATCAGGTATTTCGGGTAAAAATGTCATAACTTCTTCATAACAGATCCAAATTCAGTGAGACAAACTGTTTTGGTTAGAGTACAATCTGTAGTATTCTTTTTAATAGTTTTAGATCATTTCATCAAATATTTTGTGTTGGGCACTCTCTACAAGGTCACTCTCTAGAATAAGCCAAAATTCAGCAAGGTATGTCATTTTTGCTATAACTCCTTTTCTGAGGGGTTCCAGTGAAACCTGGAGGAATTGCATTAAACATACTGAAGAACATTGTGTGTCATTTTCATATCTTTATACATTACATGTTCAAAGTTATGATTACTTCAAGTTAGGGTTGTTGACTAATCCAAAACTAGGCATGTGAGACTAAAGAAAAGTTTGATGAAAATGATAGTCTCTTGTTTTTTAAGTTAAGAAAGGTTTGCAGGTAATCATATACACTAGGTCAATTACATAGCTACAAATCATATTTGGATGATGAAATTGATGAGGGATTTTGGTTGTGGTACATGTTTAGTACATGGTTGAGACAAGTAGTTGATGAGTTGGCGCACATACATGAGGTGTATAGTTGATGATGTTGGTACATATTGATGAGTAGTGACACATGATTGGTACATACTTGGTACATGGTTGGATGCACTTGTTTATGGTATAGGTTGATTACAAGTTGGTGCATGGTTGATGCACTTGTTTATGGTACATGTTGATTACAGGTTTATGCATGGTTGATACATTGTTTAGATTTATTGGTACAGGTTTACAGCGGTATATGTCACACTGATAGTGTGATAGTGGTTCCATCATTCTACTTCTACTTCAGGGTGGCAGGACGAGCAAGGGAAGGTGGTTGTAGCCACATTCCGGTTGTAGACGGAGAACATTGGGGGTTGTAGCTAGAGAATTGAGAGTTGGAGATTCCCTCAGGTTGTATCCTGAGAAACTAGGGGGTTGGAGCCTCCTTCTAGTTGTAGCTGGAAAACAAAGGAAGTTGGTTCTTCCAATGAATGTAATTCTTCAAGACATAAAAGAAAAATCATTTTGTGTTTTCCTACCGATTTGGGTTTCCACGTAAAACACTGGTGTACTGTGTATATGTGTGATTGCTTATTTCTTACTGCTCATTATTGGATAATAATTCTACATTCATATAACATTTGAAGAAAAATGATTATAATTACACTATTACTGATTAACCCCCCCCTCTCAGTAATCCAACAATTGGTATCAGAGCAGGTTCCTTCAGAAATTAGTTTAACCACTAAAAGGTAGATCATGGAGAGTACCAACTTGTATAAAAATGGAATACCACAATTTGATGGATAAAAGTATGTTTTTTGGAGCATAAGGATGAAGGCATATATACAAGCACAGGGATTTCAAGTTTGGCAATCAATTGTAGATGGATACACAACACTAGTAGTTCCACCAACAAATGACAAAGCAGTGAAACTCAGTGAGAATAATTCCAAATCCATAAATGAACTTTTGAATTGTCTCAGTGATACAGTATTCACCAAAGTTGCACATTGTAAATCTGCTAAAAATATTTCGGACAAACTTCGAAATATTTATGAAGGAGATTCAAAAGTCAAAGAAGCAAAGATTCAAACTTACAGAGGTCAGTTCGAACAACTAAAAATGAAGGAAGATGAAGATATCGCAACCTACTTCTTACGAGTCAATGAAACAATGAATGCAATCATAGGATTGGGAGAATAAATCGAAGAATCTGTAATTGTTCAAAAGGTACTAAGATCTCTTCCCATGAGATTCAACCCTAAGATATCAACGCTAGAAGAAAGATTGGATCTAAAATCAATAAGCATGGACGAACTACTTGGAATCTTCACAACATATGAGATGAGAATTGAACAGGAAAATCCAGATGTAAAAGAAGCGACCTTCAAAGCATCCAAAAGATCAAAGAAAAAGAAAAAGGTACAAGAAGAATATAGTAGCAGCAACGATGTCTCGGAAGATGATGAAGAAGTGGCCAACTTCGTCAAAAGACTGAACAAGGGAACCAACGGTAGGTACAGAGGTAAGCTTCCTTTAATTTGTTTTAATTGTGATGGTATTGGTCATTTGGCTAACAAATGTCCTCATAAGAAAAAGAGAAATGATGAAGTTTACTCAAAAGGTAGACAAACATATAAAGGTAAAAGAACTACAAAGAAAGTTTTCAAGAAAAACTTTTGCACCAAAGAATACATCTCATCATCAGATGAAGATGAAGTCAGTGATAGTGAAACAGGGAGAGTCCTATTCATGGCAGTAGAATACTCTGATAAAGAAGACTTTGAAGAATAATTTGAAGAAACATATGAATAAGAAATTGAAGAGGTAGAATTTGACTTTCGAGAAGAATTAATGAATGCCATAGAAGTTATCAGAAGAGGAAAGAAGAAAAACAAGAAACTACAAGAATAACTAGATAAGAAAAAGGGCACTCAAGAACTACAACAAATGATCATAAAATTGAAGGTTCAAATAAAAGAAGATAAAATAATTGAAGAAGCACTCAAAGAACAACTAGAAGGAAAGGACATGATCATTGGAAACCTGGAAGCATAGATTGTCACAGTAAGAAAAGATATTCAAAAGAAAAATATGTTGAATAGCTCAAAAGTTTTGGATGACATTATCAACAGTCAAATTTTTTATCTTGACAAGTCTAGACTTGGATACAATCAGACAAAAAAGGGATCAAGATTCAAAACAACAGAGAAAGAAACAAATCCAAAAATTTATGCAGAAACAATCAAAGGGGATAAAAAGATATACAAGGAAGATTACAGGGACACTCCTCCATGGAGAAGATTCAGATTTAAGAATCAACAACAGATAGGAAGGCCTCAAGAAGAAGAAGGATTCATAAGAGCACTTCCTTTCATAAGATATTCAAATACCAGGTATCAAACTATATTTTTTGGTTTATGTTATGCATGTAATAATTTTGGACATAAAGTTGTAATTTGCAGAGCTAAAAATAGGAACAATAACTACTTTGAGAGCCAAACACAAAGGGGTTATTCAATAAGACCCAGTGAAACACAGAGAATAAGTTACAACAGGTTTGGATCTTTGAGCACTGAAGTGGAATGTTACAAATGTAACAAATTTGGACACATGTCCAAAAATTGCAGAATGACAATCCCTCCTAAAGAACCTCAACAGAGTCACAAACAAGAACCTCAGAAAATGACATGGATAAGAAAGCAAGATCAGTATAACAATGAAGAATGCACAGTCGCTCTACAAGCTAAATAGAAGAAACGTGGTGGGTATGTTGACAGTGGATGTTCAAAACACATGATAGGTGATAGAGACAAGTTTCTTACATTACAAAAGGAAAGAGATGGATCAATTTCCTTTGGAAACGATGATTCATCCAAAATCATTAGAAAAGGCACAATCTGAATTGGGAACAAGAATGAAAAGAAAGAAAATGATCTACTAGTGGAAGATATGAAACATAATCTTTTAAGTGTGAGTCCAAGGTCATAAAGTTACTTTCAATTCACAAAAGTGTGAGATAAGAAAAGAAGGTTCAGGAAAATTGGTCGCTATAGCTGCAAGAACTTCAAGCAACATATATGTGTTAAGAGAAATTGGAAATAAAAAGTGTTTTATAGGAAAGGAAGATGAAAGTTGGCTATGGCATAGAAGAATGGGTCGCATTCATTTTGATAACCTTGTCAAAGTCAACAGAAGAGAAGCAGTCAGAGAAATGCCCCAGATCACGAAACCAACCAACACTTTATGCAAGCATTGCCAACAAGGAAAGAAAACAAAGACCAGGTTCAAATCAAAGGAATATTTAACAACAAAACCACTAGAAATTGTGCATACTGATATAATTGGACCAACTACAACAAAAGGATTAAAAGGTGAGAGATAATTTATGTTATTAGTTGATGATTATACAAGAATGACTACAATTTCCTTTCTCAAGAACAAATCAAAAGCTTTTGAAAATTTCAAGATCTACAAGGAAATGGTTGAAAATGAGATGGATTCAAGAATCAAATGCTTAAGATTGGATAATGGAGGAGAATTCACCTCAAAGGAATTTATGGACTACTGCAACAATCATGGAATAAAAAGGCAATTATTCGTCGCTAGGACACCTCAACAGAATGGAGTTGTTAAAAGAAAGAACAAGACAGTACAAGAAATGGCTCGAACAATGATAATGGATTCAAAGTTGACATATATTTTTTGGACACAGGCAGTGCATACAACAGTTCACATTCAAAACAGAGTAATTCTTAGAAACAACACTGATAAAACTCCATACAAGCTATGGAAAGTAAGACCAGCAAATGTGAAGCACTTCAGAGTTTTTGGAAGCAAATGCTACATCAAAAGAGAATATGGTAGAATGGGAAAGTTTGAATCTCATGTGGAAAAAGGAATACTTTTTGGTTACTCAAGTACAAGGAAAGCATACAAGTGTTACAATCTAAGATTAAGCAAAGTTGTGGAAAGCATCAACATAACAATTGATGAAACAGGCAGACCAGAATCAAAGAAATAAGAAAACAAATCAATGGAACAAATTTTTGAAGAAGAAGATGAAAAAGAAGAAGAAGAGGAAGATGAAGATGAAGAGAATCTGACAGAATTAGAAGAGCAAGTTCAACAAGTATCTCCAAAGACACCTAGCAAATGAGTACAGAAGAATCATCCTTCATATCAGATTATTGAAAACAAAGATGTAGGAGTTGAGACTAGAGAAAAATCCATTCACCAGATCAAACAAACCTAACACTCTTATCTACAATTGAACCAAACTGTTTTGAAGAAGCCAACAAGGATGAATTTTGGAATAAGACCATGGATGAAGAATTGGATCAAATAGAGAAAAATGACACTTAGGAATTGGTTCCAAGACCAAATAATAAGAATGTGATCGACACAAAATGGGTTTTCAAGAATAAATTGAGTGAATATGGACAGGTTACAAGGAAAAAAGATAGATTGGTATGTAAAGGATATGCAAATATTGAAGGAATTGACTTTGAAGAGACATTTGCCCCAGTTGCCAAAATGGAAGCAATCTGTTTGCTTTTAGCTTATGCATGCTCCGAAAATGTTAAAGTATATCAGATGGACGTAAAATCAGCTTTTCTGAATGGGGAACTTGAAGAAGAAGTCTACATTGAACAACCAGAAGGATTTCAGTTGTCAGAGAACACAGACTATGTGTGTAAATTAAAGAAGGCCTTGTATGGTCTAAAACAAGATCCTAGAGAATGGTACTCTAGACTAGATAAGTATCTGCAGCAGGCAGGGTTCAAAAAAGGAAGTGCAGACAACAACCTCTACATCAAGGTAAGTCAAAGTAATATTTTATTAATTGAAGTTTATGTTGATGATATTATTTTTGGTAGTGATGATGACAGGTTAAGACATAAATTTGCAAAAGACATGCATAACGAATTTGAAATGTCGTTACTTGGAGAACTATCCTTCTTTCTGGGACTTCATATACATCAAAGCAACCAAGGAATTTTTATTTCTCAAACCAAGTATATTAGAGAAATGCTAAAGAGGTTCGGAATGGAAGATTGCAAACCAATTATCACTCCCATGAAAACCAGTTGTAAGTTGAGAAAAGATGATGATTCAAAGTCTACAGATCAGAGGGAATATAGGTCAATGATTGGCAGCCTACAATATGTGACAACATCCAAACCATATGTAATGCAGGCAGTTGGATAGGTGGCATGATTTCAAGCAACACCAAAGGAATCACATGTATTAGCAGTGAAGAGGATCTTCAGATATATTAAAGGAATATAAGAGTTTGGATTATGGTATCCAAAAGGAAAAGATCTATCACTTATTTCCTACACAGATGCAGATTGGGGAGGTTGTATTGATGACTGATGAAGCACCAGTGGAGTAGCATTCTACTTAGGTGAGTGTTTGGTATCATGGCTAAGCAAGAAACAATCATCGGTATCTCTATCTATAGTCGAGACAGAGTATATTGCATCAACAACATGTTGTACACAGGTTCTTTGGATGAAACAAACTTTGACAGTTATACAAGTTGAGTATGATGATCCCATTCCAATATATTGTGATAATACAAGTGCCATCAGTATCTCAAAAAACTCGGTAATGCACTCCAAGACTAAACACATTTCAATAAAGTATCACTTTCTACGGGAACAGGTTGCAGAAAAGAAAATCAGAGTTGAGTATGTGGGAACAAAAGAATAAGTGGTATACATCTTTACAAAACCACTTCCACGGGAATCCTTTGAATATCTTCGCCAAAGACTTGGAGTTATTTATACTCCAAAAATGAATTCTTTTTGAATGATTTTTGAATGCTTATCTTATATGTCTTAGATCTACATGAGGAAGCACCATAAGAAGACATTCTGTCAGGGGGAGCAACCCCGGATGGAAATATACCTTTTTCATTGATGACAAAGGGGGAGAGATTTATTAGATGCAGAGGACATAGGCATGGTTCTAGGAGGAGAATATTTATCAGATGCGGAGGACAGAGGCATGGTTCCAGGGGGAGCAAATTTATCAGATGTAGAGGAAATAGGCATGGTTCCAGGGGGAGTAGATTTATCATATGCAGAGGACAAAGGCATGGTTCCAGGGGGAGCATGAGTGATATGATTTCATTATTACATCAGAGTGTTTCCATCAATGCCAAAGGGGGAGATTGTTGATTAAGGTTGGTTGCCATTGATGCCAAACCTTGAAGAAATCCCTGTAGCAAAAAGGTTTGGGTAATGGACCCAATATTGTTTGATGTAAATGTGACTCAGTATTATTTTTTCATGGTTGATAAGAAGTAAATATGGATGAACTCTAAAGTGGTCCCCTTATGACGAAAGCCCTCACGGGAAGACACTTTGAGGAGTAAGAGAAACCATGCTTAATTGTGGAATAATGAGATGAAGGAAAGTGAATTTGTCAGGGAAAATATCCTATATGGATAGTGCTTGTCATGTCATTTTCAGTGGTATGTGGAACGCCACATAATTCCTCATGTTTAGAGAGTTATGGCCATGAGAAGTTGGAGACCCCAGGTTTGGGTAATGGACCCAAGTTTGTTTGATGGGTAATGGTATGAGTTATGATATATTTTCAGATAATACTATTCTATATGGATAGTACATGTCATGTCATTTCTGG
>ML777045.1:960100-976689 GCA_009831015.1 Picea engelmannii
AAGTGGACCCAACCCTAAAATAAGGAAAGTGGGCCAAGTGACCTAGAAGATGTTTTTAAGGAAGCTACTTGGAGAGTATAAATAAGAGGCAAGGCTCTCTCATTTAAATCAAACTTGAGAATATTGAATATATATATGTGTCTTATGTAACCAAGGATATCTAAACTAGAATTATGAGTGAAGGTGAAGTAAATAAGGCCGGAATGCAAGGAAGGATAAATTCTTTTGATGGTGCTTTCTAAGGCATGTTATTTACAGGTCATCTCACCATTTTCCCTATAACATTTCTTCTATAATGATTCAGACCATGGAATTTATATGAAATTGAGAAAACATATCCAAGTATCTGTGGAAAAAAATTCAGCTTGTGGGTCATTGTATTTTGCGAGTTACACTTTGTGGAAAATAGGGTTTGTGGCCAGTCCTGAAACTAGTCAAAATCAGGTGTTTCGGGTAAAAACGTCATAACTTCTTCATAACAGATCCAAATTCAGTGAGACCAAATATTTTGGTTAGAGTACAGTATTTAGTATTATTTTTAGCAGTTTCAGATCATTTCATCAAATATGTTTTGCGGGGCATGCTCTACAAGGTCTCTCTCTAGAATAAGCCAGAATTCAACAAGGTATGTCATTTTTTCTATAACTCATTTTCTGAGAGGTTCCAAGTAGTGAAACTTGGAGGAATTGCACTAAACACACTAAATAACATTTTGTATCATTTTCATATCTTTATACATTACAGGTTCAAAGTTATGATTACTTCAAGTTAGGGTTGTTGACTAATCCAAAACTAGGCATGTGAGACTAAAGAAAAGTTTGATGAAAATGCTAGTCTCTTGTTTTTTAAGTTAAGGAAGGTTTGTAGGAATGTGATCATATACACCAGGTCTATTACATAGCTACAAATCATATTTGGATGGTGAAATTGATGAGGTATTTTTTTTGTGGTACATGTTTAGTACATGGTTGAGACAAGTAGTTGATGAGTTGACGCACATACATGAGGTGTATAGTTGATGATTTTGGTACATATTGATGAATCATATTTGATGAGTATTTTACACATGATTGGTACATACTTGGTACATGTTTGTATGCACTTGTTTATGGTACATGTTGATTACAGGTTGGTGCATGGTTGATGCACTTGTTTATGGTATAGGTTGATTACAGGTTGAGGTACAGGTTGATGCATGGTTGATGCATGGTTCAGATTTATTGGTATAGGTTTACAGTGGTATATCTCATAGTGATAGTGTGACAGTTTTTCCATCATACTACTTCTACTTCAGGGTGGTAGGATGGGGCAAGGACAGGTGGTTGTAGCCACCTTCTAGTTGTAGCCAAAGAACATTGGGGGGTTGTAACCTCCTTATGGTTGTAGCCAAAAAATTAGGAGTTGGAACTTCCCTTAGGTTGTAGCCTGAGAAACTAGGGGGTTGGAGCCTCCTTCCAGTTGCAGCTGGAAAACAAAGAAAGTTGGTGCTTCCAATGAATGTAATTATTCAAGACATATAACAAAAAACATTCTGTGTTTTTCTTCTGATTTGGGTTTCCACGTAAAACAATGGTGTACTGTGTATGTGTGTGATTGTTTATTTCTTACTGTTGATTATTGGATAATAATTCTACATTGATATAACATTTGAAGAAAAAGGATTATAATTACGCTATTACTGATTCACCCCCCCCCTCAGTAATCCAACACTTGAGGCTTGGTATATTTCATCTTGGTGATGTTGAGGAGCATGCTTGAGGCATGTGTTTGAGGGAATTGGTATATGAATTGAGGAACATCATCGGATGTATGTTTCATGTTTATTGAAGTCTACTTGTTGAGATACATTTTTGGTACATGTCTTGGATACATTGGCACATGGTTAATGGCAGTTTGTTGAGGCATATAATGAGTAATATGACACTTGTTTGAGGTACATGGTTGGAAATTTTTATGGTTGATGATGTTATTGATATTGGTAAATTGATAGAGGAAGTTTTTTTGATGATATTGATATATGATTGCTACACATTTGGCACATATTCAGGGCATATGCTTGAGACATTTCATTGATGATATTTTATGGTATATGGTATGGTACATTTTTATTCTTGAGCATGCTCCTGAATGTCACCAAGGTATAATATACCAAGCCTCATGTATGTACCATAACATGTAACTAAACTAGAAACCAAACCAACTAGTAATGCCTCTAATCAATGTACCATCACAATACCAAGATGCACCAAATCACATGATATCATAACCATGCATGTACCATAACATATACTATCATCTCCATGAATGTACCATAACACCAAAACCATAAGACTTAACCCTTACCTATGATCTTGTAGCTGACCTGTTACTCTGTAATCTGACCTGTAGCTTCTTCCATAGTCAATCAAAAACCTGGTACTAACATTTTTCTAAATATGCAAGTGCCTCACTAGACAGACACTAGTTGACCCGCGAGGATGCCTCGTTTATTAGTTATAGGACAACCCATGAGGATCTTAGAAATTAGGGTTTTTCAAAAACCCTTTACTTCTGCAACTCCAAAAATTTATCACTTTTCCCGCACCTTCTTCACTACCTCATACTTTCTATCGCATTCACCAAGATACCAAAATAGGCCATAACAAAATCACAATACCATAAAAATTCACTAGAAAGTTATTCAATGTAAGTGTGTGTGTGTTTGTATGTGTACAAATGAGAGACTCCTTGAGGGTTATTTACACTTTTGCTAGGTAACCTTTTTCCTTAATCTTAGGGCTCCTTGAATTTCTTGTCACAACCAATTTTCCTTTTTACTTGTTGACTTGTAACCAACTAGGGATTATTTCCCATTCTTCTAGGATTCCAACTTCACAAATCCACATCTCCCTAATCATGAGGACACACATGGCGTACCACATATCAATGGAAACAACAAGAAGTGTATTATTCTCTCTAATAGTCTTACCTGCAATTTCAATATCCTTCATGTCATTATTCCTCAATCAACTTTGGGTCCCATAACCACACCTCTAGGGATGCATGTAGACTACATCAAATATACCCAACTAACTCACCATCAATCTTGATCATACAGATGATAACCAATTGTCCAACGATCTCGTCCACACATATGGGTCTTCTGGACTTCTCTAAGGGTTGACATCAATGTATAATGGTTGAAATCAATTTCTAATGGTTGACATCAATATCCAATATCACTCTCCAAGGCTTGACATCAATAAAAACCAATTTTCCAAACCAATTTTCCAACAATGATCCTCACATTTAGGGAGATATGGCCTTGTGAATTTGGAATCCTTGAAGAATGGGAAAGAAGCCCTAGTTGGTTACAATTCAATGAGTGAAACGAAAAAGTGGTTGTAACAATAAATTCAAGGATCACTAAGATTAAGATAAGAGGATACCTAGCAAAAGTATAAATAACCCTAAATGGGTATCTCATTTGTACACACACACACACACACTTACATTAAATATATTTCTAGTGAATTTTTATGGTCTAGTGATTTTGTTATGGTCTATTTTGGGATCTTGGTGAATGTGACATAAATTATGAGGAAACAAAGAAGGTGTAGGAAAAGTGTGAAAGTTTTGAAGGTGCATAAGTAAATAGTTTTTAAAAACCCTAATTACTAAGATCCCCACAAATTGTCCTATACCTAATAAGCAATGCATCCATGCGGGTCAACTAGTGTCTGTCTAGTGAGGCACTTCCATATTTGGGAAAATGTTAGTACCAGGTTGTTGATTGACTGTGGAATAAACTACATGTTATATTAGAGAGTAACAGGTCAGCTAGAGGATCAAAGGTAAAGGTTAATGCTTATGGTTTTGGTGTTATTGTACATGCATGGTGATGATAGTATATGTTATGGTACATGCATGGTGATGATAGCATGTGATTTGGTGCATCTTGGTAATTTGATGGTACATTTATTAGGGGCATTACTGGTTGGTTTGGTTTCTATTTTAGTTACATGGTATGGTGCATACTTGATGCTCAATATATTGTATCTTGGTGACATTGAGGAGCATGCTTGAGGCATGTGTTTGAGGACTTTGGTATATGACTTGAGGAACATTGTATATTTTGGTTGAGATATACTTGTTGAGGTACATTTCTTGGTCTATTGGTATATGGTTCATGGTTGATGATATGGTATATGCTTGATGATTGATATGGTATATGGTTGAGATATATTTCTTGGCATCTAGTTTGTGGTACATGGTATGGTATATAGTACAATATAGGTGTTGATATACATGGTTGATGTGCATGGTTGGCATGTGGTTGGTACATATTGATGTGCATGTACATGGTTGGTACAGGTGGTGATATAGGTTTAGTGCATGGTTGATGCACTTGTTGTGGTACATGGTTGATGGTACAAGTTGGTACATAGTTGATGCATGGTACAACTTGGTACTTGATTGAGACACACATCTTGTGATGGTATGCAATGATCTTGGTACATCCTTGGTAGAGGCATGTGTTGGTGATATTGAGTATATAATTTGAGATACAATCTTGGTGATATTGACATGATTTTCATGTGGATGAGAGTGGATCTAGTTTCATGGATGAGATAAAGAGAGGTTGGATAGGTTTATGTGATAGTGACAGTGGAAGTGACAGTGACAATGGAAGTGAAAAAGTTTGTGACAATGATATTGGAAAAGTCTGTGACAATTTTTCTACACTTATATTTCAGGGCAACATGACAAGGCAAGGAAAAGGGATTATAGCCATACATATGAGTGCAGTTGGATCACTAAGTTTCCCCTTCACTGGTTGTTGATCTGGATCATCACGATCTTATTCTTGTTCAAAAATAGGGTTTTTCTGAACAAAGAATAGTTCATAATATTGAATATTTTTCCATTGCAGTTCATCATGAAGACACTAAGTATGAGTTTGAATTTGTTCCACTTTGTCTTATGAAATTTGAAAATTTTATAATAGATTGAGGATTTTCTTTGTTGAGTACGATTGTATTGTCCACAAAAGAGGGTATTAGAGTGTTGAGTAAATCTAATAATTCCTCAACTCAATCCATTTAAAGACAAAATTAGACTTGATAGGGTTTCTTGCATCTCCACCTGATCTGTAAACTATTCTGGATATTCCACTAGATAGTTCATCACAACAGATTTAATAAAATATTGAAATCTTTATTGTGAAGGTTAATTTCCTTTAGATCTCAGATTCTTAAATTATTGATTTTCTACATAAAATTTATGAAATAGAAGAAATGATAAAAAGAGATAATAGAAACAAATACTCACACACCATCCAAAAATAAACACAAGATATTACAAGGAAAACCCAATACGGGAGAAAACCTAACTAGAAGGTGAGGCCACTCTACTCTCTTTTCTTCAAATGAAAGTACAAATAAAGAGGCACTCTCTATGGACATCCCTTTGACATTGTGTCCTATATCGATTCTACATGATCTACCCTCCTCTATTGTGTTCAGAAAATACCACTCTCAAATGTTTTCCTCAGGTGTTGAACAAGATACAATGTAAAATAATGGAACCCCTTCTCCTCTTAGTTTCCTGATATTTAACATACCCCATAGTTGTCTAGGGTTAGGGAATTGACTGCCTCAACCCTCAATTAGTAATTAGGTTTGGACCTTCTATAATTTTCCATAAAATCCATTATGTGGCTAGCCCCACACTTTTAAGTAAAACGAGATGACGTGGGATCCACTTGCACCATGGTGATCAATAGGGTAGGTCAATTTGTGAGAGGCATAAATTTTGCATACAAATGTTGGAATACTAAGAGGGGGGGTTAAATTAGTATGAGAAATTTATACCACCCTGTTAAATTAGTATCCTTCCTCCCTGAAATATAAGAGTAGACCAATTGTCACTGCCACTATCATTGTCACTGTCACTAACACATCAACCTGCAACCTCTCATCTTGTCACTGTATCCAACCTGCCACTCTCAACCAATCACTATCACACCGACCTGCCCAACCAATCATTGTCTCATCCATGAAACCAGATCCACTCTCATTTGCATGCAACTCATGCCAATATTACCAAGAGCATATATCAAAGCATATGCTCAACATCACCAACACATGCCTCTACCAAGAATCTACCACCATCACCACATACCATCACAATATATGTGTCTCAACCAAGTACCAACCTATACCATGAATTAACCATACATCAACCTGTATATGTACCATCAACAAGTGCATAAACCATGAACCAAACCTGTATCACGACCTCTAATCCTGTAGTTGTTATGTTACTTTGTAAACTGGATTGTAGCTTCTTTAGATCTTCAACAAACTGGTACCGACATGATATCTCAATTTTTCAAGTGCCTCGCTAGACAAACACTAGATGACCCATGAGGATGCCTCGCTTAACAAATATAATGAAACCTATGAGATCTAACTAATTAGGTTTTTTCAAAAACCCTTTCCTTCTGTAGCTCTGAAACTTTCATACTTTTCCCACACCTTCTTCACTACCTTGAACTTGTTGTCACATTCACCAAAATACCAAAACTAGACCATAACCATTTCATATGATAGATATTGAATGTAAGTTAATGTGTCGAAATGAGAGGCTCCTTGAGGTCTATTTATACCTTTTCTAGGTAACTCCTCTCCTTAATGTAGGTATTCTAGAGATTACTTGTTACAACCACTTTTCCCTTTTGACTAATTGAATTCCAACCAACTAGACCTTCTTAACCCTTCCTTGGGGCTTCCAAATTCACAAGATCATATATGCCTAACCGTGAGGAACCACTTGGCATTACACATGTCACCGGAAATGGCACAACAAGTAAACTCCATCTATTAGTGTATTTCATGTAATTACACTATCCTTCATGACCAAAATTCTTAATCAAATTCAGGTCCCATAACCACACCTTCGGGGATATATGTAGACTCCATCAAGTGTACCCAACTAACTCACCATCAATCACGATCATACAAATTTCAATCATCTGTCCAACATCTCTATGAATCTCCAAGGGTTGATATCAATATCTAAGGGTTGAAATAAATCTCTATAGGTTGACATCAATGACAAACAACTATCCAAACCAGGTTTCCAACAATATTCCCCTTTGGCATTGATGGCAACACCAAAATTGATGTCAATATTGATGCTCCAATGATCCCCTTGTGACCATTACTCCTCATCAATGTTTATCACTCTCCCCCTTTGACATCAATGGAAAAGGGTATCTCCTCTTAGGGATTATCCCCCTCTATTTATGCCATAGTTATTTCTCTTCATATTTGACCAAAGGTTAACTCCCCCTGTCAATATGTCTTCGTTTGTCTGCATGCTACTGATCTTCCTGTCTGGATCTCTTTCTCTAATTATTTTTCTTCCCTTGAATTTTAAGTAAGATGTATATCAATGTAGGGATACCTATATATGTTTAATTTCCACTTCTAGTGTTGTTTATTTTCCATGTGTGCTTCCTCTTGAATTTCACTGACATGTATAAAAAGCATTCAAATATTATTTCTTCATGTACTAGTCATGTTTACTTGAGCATATTGTTCAACAATGTCCTTTTGATGATGTATCTTTTGCTGACAGTTTCTCTTTTCTTATATTGTTGTGCCTTTCACTACTTTCCTTTCTATGACCAATTGAATCCAACTGATTCCACTTGGAAATCCACTACTATACAATTTCTCTAACCGATGATATTTTTACCTACCAAAAATATCACAAATCCATCTATGTCCATATGTCACAAATTGTCCATAACTCTACTACTCAATTATCCACAGTGTTGAACCATATGTACTATCTCATATCAAATGTTTCCATTGTAAACCAAACTTTGTTTTTCTAGAACAACTTGTACTGGAGATATCTCTTCCTGTGTACAATCATAAACTTATACCTATGTAACTACCAACTGATACCTTGTGGAATCATTATGTACTTTTGTTATATGACTGGTTTGAATCTGTCTCTGCAAATACATCAACTTGCTCGAAGGATGGTTCTTTTGATATGTAGTGTATATGGACTCCCCCTATTCATCATACATATTTACTCGAAGTCTCCAAGCCAGATGCCTTAGAAAAATACCCCCTTTTATGCAAATTCCTCTTCCTCTTCATATGTAGAGTCATCATCTCTATGAACTTTGACTTCTTTGTTTCTTCTCATGGATTGATCTTGTTCTATAATTCATGAAAGTACAATCTCTTCAACCTATTATTTATTCACCCATGTTTATTTTCTTTCATTTCATCTCCAAACCTTTCTGTATCTGACATCTTCCTTTTTCTATATAGATTTTTCTTCATCTCGTATTATTGCCAATCTTGCAATCTATGGCACCTTTTTTTTCCATACTTTCTTATATATAATATCAATGTTTTATTTTATCGAATTATCAATCATGCTTCTACAATCATGAGCTATGTGTCCATAGTTATGGAATTTGTAACATTCAATGTTATGTGAGGCCACATAAGCATTTATTTCTTCAAAATTTCTTCCACAATCCCTGCAATCTGCAACCTTATGTCTGAAGTTAATACAATAAAAGAAATGACCATAAAAGAAATTTGCATACATGGGAGAGAATGATCTTCTTTTTGGTGTAGTCCTTCTGAATTTCTTTCTTGTCTAATCATGATCTTCTCTTCTATGGATCCCTTTATTATGGTTGAATCTTCTTTGCTGTATGAATGTGGTAGATATTGTTGAATATGTATCTCTAATATACTCATTCATATTTTATTATTTCTTACCATGATTCCTTCCGTTAAGTACTTCTGCATAACTCTTTATCTTTTCTTCATTCTTCATTTTTGGAAACATGGAATGCTTCTCTTCATTCTCTACTGCTAATGTCGATGTTTCTACCTTTTCAATTTTCTTGTTGAGCTTGAAGATTTTAATTCTCAATGTGATAAATTATTCTTCAAGATTCTCAACCTATTCTTCTTTCTTCATCAGTTGAATCTCCATGACTTATTTTGTTCTATTTTCTTCTTCAAGTTGGATCTTCAATGTGAATATTTCATCTTAAAGTTCTCTTTCTCATTGAATGAATTCTTCTTCATGATTCTTTTCCTTTTCAATCTCAAGATTCTCTTCTGTTTCATTGGGGTTTTTTGTCTCATCACTTTGAATATTCAAATAATATCATTCAATTTCAAGATGTCCTACTTCTTCACAATTAAAGAAAAAATACATACTTCGGTTGAGTTTGCACTCTTCTTATTTTGAATATGTCTGACATGATGAGAAACTTAACTATTTTTTTTACCTACTTATTCTTTACAAATATTTGAATTTGTGATGGGAGAAGAATAGACATTGTGTATCTTATCCCATAGTTCTTTAGCTGACAAACATTTTCCCACATTGTCCTTTACTAAATCAGGCAATCCTTCCAGGATAAAATATATTCCTATTTTGTTGGTCCTTTTCAATTCCTTCTTATATGCATTCTTTAGTTTCTTTTTATCATTGTATCTTATAATGACCGAGTGCCAAATTCCATATCCTTGTGCCTATAAAAATACCTTCATCCTTCAACTACACAGTTCATACATCAGACCCTTATGACCATTGAACATCGGTGCTCCATTCATACTGTACTCCATGATCTACCTTCCAGTGGTTAAATTGTTTCCTTGAAGGAACCTACTTTGATACCAATTGTTGGAATATTAAGAAGGGGGGTGAATCATTAATGAAACTTTATACAAATTTTAACCACAATATATATTATTTCACTTTATCAACAATTTTCAACAATTTATCATCAATGTATCATCTATGAATTCATTCAATATATATATCATAAGTATGCAATAATAAGAATCATCACATAAACATCACATCAATAACACAATATATCATTATTTATGTGGAAACCAAAATGGGAGCAAACCACAAAATGTTTTCTTATATATATATCAAGAATTCATTCATAGGAATCACCAACTTCCCAATTCTCCAGCTGCAAATAAATGGAGTATACAACCCCCTATTTATAGGTTCAAACCTGAAGGAATATACAACTCTCTGAATTCTCTAGATTCAACCAAAAGGAGGATACAACCCCCTGGTTTCTCTATCTACAACCACCTAGTTCTCAGGATACAACCTGAAGGAAGATCCAACTCCCCGATTCTCCATCTCCAACCGAAAGGAGGCTACAACCCCCTTTCCTTACCTCATCCTGCCACCATGATATATAAGTGTAGACCAAATATTAGTACCACAATCATTTCCAATGTCACTTCCACATCACTGCCACATCAACCTGTCACTATATCCTACATGTCACTATCAACTGATCACTATCACAACAACCTGTCCAACCAATCACTTTCTCATCCAACAAAACTAGATCCACTCTCATCCTCATGCAACTCATGCCAATATCATGAATAGAATATGTCAAATCATATCCTCAACATCACCAACACATGCCTCTATGAATCATGTACCAACGCCACCACATACCATCAAAATATATGTGTCTCAACCGAGTACCAACCTGTACCATGCATCAAACATCAATCAACCTATACCTATTCCATCAAAAAATACATCATCCATGATCCAAACCTATTTCACCACCTCTGATATTGTAGTTGTTCTATTACTTTGTAAACTAACCTATAGCTTCTCCAGGCCTTCAACAACCTTGTACCATCATGCTATCTCAATTCTGCAAGTTCCTCGCCAAATGAAAACTAGAGGACCCATGAGGATGCCTCACTTTACAAATATAGTGAAACTCATGAGGATATCAGTAATTAGGGTTTTTCAAAAACCATTGCCTTTAGTATCTCTAAAAATTTCACACTTTTCTCGAACCATCTTTGCTGCCTCAGAATTTCCATCACATTCACCAAAATACCAAAACTATACCATAACCATTTCATAGGATATATATTAAATGTAAGTTCATGTGTCCAAATGAGAGGCTCCTTGAGGTCTATTTATAATTTTTCTATGTAACTTCTCTCCTTAATTTAGGGATTCTAGAGATCACTTGTTACAACCACTTTACCCCTTTGACTAACTAACTTGTAACCCACTAGTGCTTCTTAACCCTTCCTTGGGGCTTCCAACTTCACAAGGACATATATCCCTAATCATGAGGAACCATGTGGCATTACACATATAACCCAAAATTGAACAACACATACTATCCATATATGAGTGTATTTCCTATAATTTCATTGCCCTTCATGACCAAAATCCTGAATCAAATTTGGGTCCCATAACCACATTGTCGAGGCTACATGTAAACTCCATAAAATGTACCCAACGAAATCACCATAAATATTGATCATACAAATTTTAATCATTTGTCCAACATCTATCAGCCTCTCCAAGGGTTGACATCAATCTCTAAAGGTTGACATCAATGAAAACCAACTGTCCAATAACGAACTTCGATTAAGAAAAGTATTGCATCGTTAGAAAGGTATTGGTGTGTAGAATATAGTTTCTTTCCCCATAGTAATGTTTGGACCATAAACAAGTGTTTTTTAATGCCTCAAAATAGCTCCTAGATATTTTAGAAAACATTTTGGACCCAAATTTCCAAATTGGAACCAACCACTAAAATCACTCTGCAAGTTTATTCCTCCAATTTGTTTCACCCATAAAGCATTGAGATAGATGAAAAATAATACAATTATCCAATATAGGTCATACCTCCCCATTTAGGGAGGATTTTTCTCCCCGAAATATTTACTGAATGAGGTGAGGAAATTTTTCTTCTACTTCTCCCTAGAGTACCAATTTTATTTTTTCAGATTTATCCTTTCAACTCAATGTGCCAAAGGTCATATCTCCCATGTATTTCAGTGTTGGACAACTTTTTCAAAATTGATTCCTCTACCAACTCTTCCTGAGCATTTGGTGCTAAGTCCTCTATAGAAGTTAGGAACTCCTCCTCCTACTAAACCAACATGGAAGGCTCATAGAGTTTGAGATTAGTCACATTCACTATTGAGTAAATATGGATGTATGGAGGTAGATTGAGGCTATAGGAATTATCTCCCACCTTATCCAATATATCAAAATGACCATACCATAGAGCCTTTTTCTTGTTACCAGGACCCTGCAATCTTTCCTTGTTCAATTGTAACCAAACTTTGTCTCCCACTTTGAATTATTTTTCTTTTTTGTGTTGAACATGTCATTCCTTGTACCTTTCTTGTGACCTATTTAGTGTCTCCTTTACTTGAAAATGAATCTGCCTAATTGTTTCAAAAAAATTCTCTTTTTAATTCTTCTACCATGGTGTCTTACCTCAACCATCCTTTTTTTCCATAAACAATATCCAAGGGCGAAGAAAAAAAATACCCAAAACAAGTTTCAAAAGGTAACTTACCAACATAAGTGTGGACTGTTATTTTATAAGAGTGTTGTATGTACACCATATTTTCATCCCAAGTCTTTGGATGATTTTGATTGTAGCCCCTATGAAGCTACACCAAATCACTATTGACTACTGATGTCTTCCGATCTGTCCGTGGAAGGAATATTATGGATCTCTTCAGCTTAGTTTTCATATTATCCTATTATGTAGTCCAAAATGTAATGAGAAATTTGGTATGCATGTCTGAGATAATTCTCCTTGGTATCCCAAAGTGGACCTGGACCTACTCAAAGAACATGTTCATTTCTTCTTGTCTTTTGATGGTATTTTTATAAGGCATGAGAATGCACATATTGTTTAATTTGTCAATTACCAGAAATAGATAGTCATGTCCCTTCTTGGTTGTTGGTAAAACTCCCACAAAATCCATGGAAATTATTTCCCAAGGTTGAGTGGGTATAGGTAATGCATGGTATAGACCTCTCTTCTTGTTACTGGGATTGTTGGTACAAAACAATATACATCCTCTAATATATTGTGCTACATCTTCTTACATTCTGGGCCAGTACACATACCTATTTAAGTTGGCATTTTTTTTCCCAACCCAAAAATGGTCTTCAACCTTGGAGTTGTGATCCTCTATAATAATTTGTAGTCATTCTACTTTAGGGACACATGTATTGTCTATATTGTAGAGTAAACCATTATAGAAATGATATCCATCCTTCCCATCACCTTGTTGTATATTAGTTTGGCATTATAGTAGTTGAAACACCTCCTTAAAGTCTTCATATTCTATGTATTCCTCTCTATATATGGATCACGGATAAAACACTCCATGTACATTAGTTCCCAAAGTTGTAATATTGGATGTGGGTGGAATTGAAAGCATGCCTGCCAATTTTTTTTGATCCCCTTCTTATGCTTGATGACAAGATGAAATTCCTATAAAAATCCCATCCATTTGTAATTTTTATTTTATTTTATTTTACTCAGGGCATGAAAATATTGTAGCGATTGGTGATCTGTGTGGATGATGGTATGCTTTCCCATAAGATAATGTTTCCACTTCTTGACATCTTAAACCAAGGCATAGAGTTCCTTGTCACAACTTCCCCATGAAATATTTCAGAATGATAGCATACAAGCCTTCCTCCTTGTATCAAAATGGATCCCATGGCATATCCACTTGCATATGTATCCACTTCGAAATTATTTTTCAAGTTTGGTGATGTGAGAACTGGTGTTTTACTAATCTTTCTTTTCAGCTAATCGAAATCCTTTTGTTGATTCTTCCCCCACTAGAAACTATTACAACTCACTGTTAATATGGCATGGATTGGTGCAACTATTGTTGAACATGAATCTATGAAATTTCAGAGGTACTTTGCTTCCCCAACTAAAATACTAACTTCAATGACATTTATAGGAACCAACCATTTCATTATGGCCTTCATATTTGTAGGATCGATCTTGAGATACCCTCCATTCATCACATGTCACAAATACACCAAATACTATTGAGCAAGATCACATTTCTTGAGGTTATATAGTAGTTGGCGCTTCCTCAAAGTATCTAACACCTACATGAGATGTGAAATACGCTCCTCATAGGTATCACTATGAACTAATATAACATCCAAATAGAACATAATAAATGAATCTATATATGGGTGTAACACAACATTTGTCAATGCCATAAATGTAGCTAGTTCATAACATAAACCAAATGGAATGACCAAACATACATACAAACCTTTCCTTGTCTTGAAGGAAATATTCTAGGTGTCTTCTTCCTTTATGCATACATGGTGGTATCCCAATTTGATATCCAACTTGTTGAAATATTTTTCATGTTGCAACCAATTTAACAGATCATCGATCCTAGACAAAGGGTACTAATGTTTTAGTGTAATATTGTTCAATTATTTGTACTTGATACACATTATCCAAGTCTGATACTTATTTGGTACAATTATGATAGGTGACCCACAAGGTGAGGTGCTTAGTAGAATCACACCCTGCTCCAACATTTTTTGCAACTACTTCTTCACTTCATTTGCTTCTAGAACAGACTGTCTGTATAGCCCAATATTTTGCAATGGGGAGTATAATACACTTGTAGGCTCCACACCCCTTTAGTCTCTTGGAACATTCCCCTATATTCTTGTACCAACTCCTCCAACTAATGTTTCTTCTCTTTAGTACACCTCTCTAAGGATTCATTTTGTCTTATTGATTCACCCTCAAAGTGATTTTATCCTAAAAAAAGTAAAACTAAGTTCTTACTAAAACTAATCAGGTTCTTGGCTTGGTTGGAACTTACAAGTGATTTATTTTACATTCCTTTATGTGGGTTAATTGTTAGGAAATGAGCACGCTTCCACGCTAAACATAGCATAAGAGAGGAAGAAAGATTTAATCAAGAAAGTAAATGACACAAAAAACACATAGTACATAGATATTTTACCCTGGAAACCCAAACCGATAAAAACAACTTTCCTTGAGCATTATACTCTCTTGTTGTCTTATTCATTCATAATTAAATTTTACATGTCTAACCTTTTTCTACACCTAATAAAAAATCGACATCATACCTTCTTTCTTACACAAGAAAAACCTTGTAGCCAATTTCTTTTACACCTACATGAAAAACAACATATATGATTACAGACTCTTGGATATTAGCCACTAATAATCTCAAGATTGATTAAAAATTCCTTATTTGTAGGATTTATAGTAGGAAAAACCCTAAAGAAAAGGTTCCCAATTTTTTTTATAGATCCAATAGATCCAAAATTAGCACTCTGTAATTTGCCCAAGGTTATGGAGGCAATCACCAAGGTAACATCAAACCACTTTGAGTCAAGGATATATCCCTCCAAGACTTAGAGAGGGATCTCTCTATCAGATTTAGATTTGTTTGAATATGGATATTAGGCTAGTTATGAAATACAATGTTTTAGTTTTTTTAAATGATTGGTTGGAATAGGGAAAGAGGTCCATTGGGAAATGAAGTCTAAGAGATCTAATCCAATCAAAGCAGAGTCTACAGGGAATATTACAGGGAAAGGTAGGCACTGTGTTGGATCCTTTAATGTTTGGTAGATGGTCAAGAAGAAAAAGGGATGGAAACAAATCATAATAGGGCATTTAAGAATCTTGGGAATGACCTTCAGGCAAAAAGCATTAATATTTCTTTAAACTGGGAACATGGTGTTTTTAAACAAATCCTGAGCTTGAATATCTTTAAAACAATAGAGAAAATAAACACATATGAAAAACATAGAAAACATAACTACAGAGAGAAAAACTTCACCAACATAATGACACATGAATCCTATAACTGTAATATTGTTTTGATAGAATATGGCTCTGTGAGATGATTACAACAATTATTGCTTCTTTTTGGTCGGGTCCAACAACCCTTAATCTATTAAAAACATGGATAGAAATAAAAATACAATCCTAAGGCTCAGGAGATTGAATTTGATCCTCCTGGACGAAAATAGAAAGCAAATCCCAAAAAGATCTGAACTGGAAACTGTGCTGAATCTGCTGAAAAAAGGGGGTCAACTCAGACATAGTTTCCTCCTCAACGATGATACCTATGAAAAAAATGTAGGCATTTATTTTATATGAGATTTTTTGGAGAAATAACCTCCTTTGGCTTCTCCAATTTCATCTCCATCTCGCTGAAACAGCTCCCGCAAAATCAGGACTGAAACAAGAAAAAACAGAAACCTGAAAAAAGGGGCTGAAATATGGTTTTGATTCTCCCAACTGGTGGCACCTATGAAAACTATGGAAGAGTTTTTTTTTCCTCATATCATTATAACCAAAAACCTCTCTCGAGTTTTTAAAATTTGATTCCATTTTCCCAGAATTCAATTCGGAAGACGACTGATCAAAACTCGAAAAATGGTGGTTTTGAGTTTTTTGAGTGAGCAGTTTTGCAAGGGGGAAGGTGGTTTCCATACCCCCCCTGAGGTGGTAAGTGGTATTGGGAGGGGGGGTACGAAATCACCATGGGGTGACAAGTGTCCCTCCCAATACCACTTTTTGGACACCCCTTGGTGTTGATGGGACGTGAGGCGGGGTCCGTAATGTACGACGGAATGTATGTAGGTAAAAAACTTAGGATTATTATTTTTTTTAGTTTTTTAATTTTTGTTTTATATATATA
>ML777045.1:976825-987308 GCA_009831015.1 Picea engelmannii
TTGGTATTTGTTTTGTTTTTTAATATATATATTATGTTTTACTTTATTTACTTTTTAATAAATGTCTATACTATTGTTTTTTTTGTTTATTATTTTATTTACGTTATATTGTATTTTGTTTGTTTTTATATTTTATTTTATTTATGTTTATTATATTTGTTATATGTTTTTATATATATATTTTTTATATTATTGTTAAATGTTTTATTTTAATATATGTTTTTTTTATGTTTTTATTTAATTTTTATTAAATGTTTAATTAATAAAACACTAAGGGTGAAATCATGAAGATGGGTTACACTTTTTCTTGTTTTATGAGAAAAAAAACTGTATTTTCACAAGTTCTTCAACTTCTGACATACAAAAGTATTTTTTTTCTTTAGAATTTCACTTTACAGTAAAAACAAAACTTGTGAACAATTTTGTTAGCTTTCCAATGACTATTTTTTAAATATTTGTTATCACGATTTGATATGTCAATTTCACAATTGTTTAACAATGTGTTCCTTAAACATGAAATGAATGATAATGAGTTAACGTTTTCCCACAACAATGTATCTATTATTTAAATTATGTTTTTAAGAAACGAAATATACTGCAACAATCTACAGAGACTCTATTTTATTGTGACTATAATTTTGAATCTCACGGATGAATATTATAATGTCTAGAATATTTTTAAGTTGACCAAGATGAAAACGTTGTAGATTTTAAACACGTGTTTTTCTACACCTTTTATCTATCTTAATTTTTACTTAAAACTAAAAGTTAAATATACCCTTTTGAAAAGAACAGTTTAAGGATTATGAATATATTTTTTTCCAAATTTTTCACTGTATATTTTTAGAGATATCGATATTTCATTTCACAGAATCATAATGTATGATGAAAATATTATGTAGTGGATTTTTTTTTAAATTAAATAAAATTAGATAAAAATAAAGAAAATGAAAACAAATTATAGGAATTGAAAGTGGATTCAATTTTGGAAATTCTGGTGTCATTTTCGAAACTAAATTATCAGTATTTGAAGGAGTCTGCAACCTCTGAAGTTCAGGTAAGCTTGGGGAAATTCTATGGTTTTTGTTTTCAGTCCCAATTTCATGTTTTCGGCCGAAAAAATATTATTTCAGATGAAATACTAAAATCTAACGGAAACCATCAAAACTGAAATGTTTCCAAGGTTTTCAGCTGAAAAAACCTTCGTTTGGCCGAAAGGATGTTGAGCGAATTTCATAGTTTGGAAAAAATGAAAAGACATGTCGTATCGCGTCGTATCATTTCATTTCAAGCCAGATTGTATAAATAGGCTTCCAGCCAAACATATTTAACACAATTCATCGAACTGACAGACATATATGAGCTCGGGGATAAGGATTTCAAAGCATTTTTATTACTGATTGCAGTTGTATTATTTTCTTTCTTTATTTTTTCTCTTTGTTCCACAGGTTTAATCAGAGGATCGATATCAATACATGATGGTTTTCTAGAGCACTTAAACAAATCTTCAAATCATCGTTTTGGTTTTTGTTGAATAAGGTAATTGAGGTTTGTTCAAGTTTTTATTGGAATAACAATTTATATGTTGAAAGATAAATGTTGAGCATTTTTTCAAGGTGAATTCTTTGTTGAACATATCTTTTACAGATAACTATAAAATTCATGGCAAAAAAAAGTTTGCGCAAGAGAAAATTTGATCACACTCGAGATGATACTCACCAAATTGAACAAAGGAAAGAGCTTTGTTGGATAAAGAAAAAAGAACATGCAAATATTGAAGAAAGAAATGATGATAATGTCAATAGATATTATCGACAAGAAGAATTTCAACTAGGTATGCATGCACATATGATGATCGAGCACATGACATGCATTGGGACTCTATTCAAAAAGTACAAAATTCAAAGTATAGAATTCAAATTTAAAATATTGTAAATAATATAATTGATTGTAATTAGAATTTGATGTTTTTCAAAATTTAGATAAATAGATTTGTCTCATAATGTCGAAGAAGACGTTGAAACCGAACTTGAAGCAGAAGGCATTGAAACCGAAATTGAAGCAGAAGACGTTGAAACTAAAATTGAAGCAAAAGATGAATCACCTATAGGTATGTACATAAATTTAGATAATACAAGATGAACACTCAAGTATATATAATTTAGTGAATTTGTGTTTAGGTTATGTTTTTTAATATAAAATTTAAATTGAAATATGCAAGAGAATCTATCATCATTGATAATGAAATATTAGAAAATATTGATACTGACAAATTTGAGAAGAACACAGCTAAGCATTATATAAGATATCGAACTAAGAATATGTATAATACCTTTTTCAAAGATGATTCAATAACAGTACAAGCTCAACTTTTACCTTGTCTAATGAAGTCAAGAAAGTTAAAATAAGCTACATCATTATTGGGTATTCAAAATTCGACAAAGGATACAAAGGTGAAACATAATCTCTTTAACAATATAACTAGTGTATTAAAATATTTTGGACAATCTCGAAAAGAAGATGTTTGTGTTTCACGTAGAGCGATACAAACAATAGTTGTTTCATCTAGCAATATAAAATATCGTTTGACACGAAACATGGAAAAAATTATGGGAACGTCAAGAAAAACATTGCACAAACATAAAAAAAATTGATTTCAAATAGATGTAAATGATGAATTAGCTTGTTGGACAGTGATTTCTAGACAACCCTACAAAGACAGACTTGCAGAAAATGTTAAAGTATTGGCCTGTAATTGTTGGTTGGAAGAATATTGTGTTTCACCACATACAAGGGATGTGTTGCAATGAATAATAGCATGGAAACAATATTAAGAACATCCAAAACATATATTTCCAATGACACAAATAGAGTAGTTCAATAAGTTCAAAGAAGAGCACAAAGAAGTTAAAATTTCCATCAATAGATTTGTGCAACAAAAACCATGGTTTGTTAGACTCATCACTATCCATGACACTTGTTGTTGTCGTTATCATGTGGAATTTGAGTTGTATTATGGCACTTTTTTGGATTTTGGTAAAACTTTATGGCCCGGTTCACCTCCTCCTTCCACATTCTGTGTTTTATATCTGAAATTCTATGTGAAAGAGAAGATGATGATTTATTTTACAAAAAAAAATGTGTTGGTGGAAATAAATGTGATTGTTGTGGAAATATAAGTTTGTTTCATTCAAAGTATCATATTGATATGAATGATCAATAATTTTCTAATATAAGATTCAATTGGAAGAGATATGAATATACGAGCAACTTGACTTCACATTCTTCAAATGTTATTTCCAAAATGATTGATTTGAAGGTAGATAAAATCTGCGTGATATATTTTTTGAATAAGTTTGAGAAAGAAATCTATAAATACACCAAGCATTCACATAGATCTCGATGGAAAAATCTACAATTCAAACAATCCCGTGAAGTGTTTCCACCAAGGACAATTTTGTCTGTAGTTGATTTTGCAGAGAATTACACATTCATTGCACAAAAAGAAATACAAAGAGAATATTATCATTCTGATCAAGTCACGATATTTGTCCACGTTCTATATAGACATGCTCAATGGAGTCTTGATAACATACAAAACACCAACGACAATCGACATTTTATTAAAGAATATCACTTTTATATAAGTGATGATCGAGCACACGACACACATTATGTACAACATTGTTTTGATAAATTTTATGATTCATTGAAAGAATGAGAAATCAGATTCAATCGAAATTGTATATGGTCATATGGGTGTGCAGGTCATTTCAAATATTCACGATCATTATATTGGTTATGTCATATTCATAAAAAATTAAACATTACACATTGTTGGAATTTTTTTGAGACTGGTCATGGAAAGGGAGAGCACAACGGTGCAGGGGCATGTATAAAATGAGCACTTCAAAGGTATCAGTTGAACCCTCATGCTGGTCGATTTGAATCCATTGAACAAGTTGTTGAATGGTGAAAAATGGATTTAAGCCATGAATATAATCCATCAAGGGATGTGCGCAGGTGTGTATATATATAAATGTTACATGTATGTACACATGATATATAAATTTGAACGTGTTCAAATTTATATTCAATCTTCAATCATTTTCTTGAGAGATTTCAAGTTAACAAGTTCTTGTCTTATGCAAGATTTTTTGGTATGTTGGAATCGAAGATGTAAATAGATCAATCCCATATGACGCCAATACAATACCTGGGACACGAAAAATACATTCAGTTAAAACAAAACATTTTCAAAATGGATTTGCATTTGATAGAAGAAATGACTATTATTTTTGTTCAGTTTGCATAGAGGACACAGAATCCATAGATATTTGTGAGAACGAAAATGCAGGATATGTTAAATCTTGGAGACATACAAAACTTAATGTAAAAGGGAAAATGCCACTTTCAAGATCAGAGGAGATGGAATCAAATGAAACTATAGTGTCAGTTGATGGCAATAGAGTTTTTGATCTTGTTAAAGAAGGTAATTTTTATTTTCAAATATTTTCAAATAACTTGTATATGTACTTGTGTGATAATCTAACACGAATTATTTTTTGTCCAATATATCCAATTATTTGCAGGAGATGTTTTTTCCATAGTTGCACCTGTAGATAACAATGAAAACATGAAATATTATTTGATGCGATGCATGGAACAAAAGATGAGGCTATTAGAAGATTTTGATGATAACGGTTTTATATATGAAAGAGGATCCATTGTATTGAAAGGATATTTTTTTCAAGAAACCCATCAAACATATACTCATGTTCACTTTCATGACTACCATTTAGATGTCAAAAGTTGTCAATATAGTCATTTGGTATGTGCCATGCACATAAAGTTAATATAAGTTCAATAAATAAATAAATAAATAAATAGAAAATGGAAAATGTCCAAAGTCGATCATGAACAAATAATTGAAGATGGAATACCATTATGGTGTTTTTAAACAAGTGGCACATGCACATTCTATAATTTTTTAGTTTCCATTGAAAGTACATTCTAGATTTTGATGACTTGTTTTGACTATCTTCAAACATATTTCCAAATATGATATTTATAAAAAGGGTACTATGTATAAAAAACTCCAGATCATTCTTAAAAAACACAGATAAAATATGGTTCAACCATATTTTATCTGTGTTTTTCAACCATTACACCAATCAAAATTACTTTATGAGCATTACACCCATAAAAATTGAGTTGTATACCTCTTGTATGAGCATTTTATTTTAAACTAAAAAAATGGTAAACACCATTTCCATTAACACTTACTTTTTTCAATAGTATTTATTTCCATTTTAATTTAATAATATTGCATTAAGTTCAAGGGTATATGAACCTTTAGGTGAATATCTCTTATAGTTTTAGCATTTTTTTAATGACTACATGATAAAATTAAAGTAGAGTTGATCATATCTTCCATTTTAAGGTTTTATTGTATTGTCACATCATTTCGAGCATTTTATTTTATTGGTAACACACAAACCAAATCTCAAGATTTTATTGTATAAACATTACCTATAATTAATTTGGATATCTCTACTATCTTGAGAATTTTATTTTTATTACTGTTGCACCAATCAAACAAGAGTTGAACATCTATTTTATCCTTGATTTGAGAGCATTGACTTTTTTAAGTCATATTTTTTTTTTCATTTTTTAAATTAATATGAACTAACAACTAAAAACAATTTAAACATCTCTTCGACTCATTGTAATAACACTTTAATAATAATATCATATATATACTAATATCTCCATTCTAATTATTAATTTGATAAATACATTTAAAACTTGAAATTATTTAGAATATCCATTTTAATAATTAAATTGATTTTCATGTAAACTTTTTTAGAAGTGTTAATCATTAGAATTAAATTGTAATTAATAGATATCTTCTCTAACAAAGTTAAGAAGATTAATGTACATCCTTGTTTAAAGTCAAGTGAATTAAATTGTAATTAATAGATCTCTTCTCTAACAAAGTTTAGGAAATTAATACAACCTTGCCTAAATTCAAGTGAAGACCCTTACAAAAATGTGGGTTTATGTGAATAGTACTAAACCATAGCCTGCAAATCGTTTTCCTAATGTAATTCTCTTTCATACATGTTATCTAAGTTGTACAAGGGGTATGTGTTGTTCCTTGGCATGTTTAAAACACAATGCTTGAATGCGTACCTCCTCCCTTGAATTCCACATTCAACACCTTCTTCCAAAATCAAACACAAGTTTTCTGAAAGTAAATTGGTAGATCATGCAAATTTCTTCATTTTAGTGAAGTTCATACCAACATAAGATTTGCATGGTTTAAAGTGTTTTCTACTACCATAATATATTCTCAAATAAATTTTGCATGGTTTAACATCTTGTCTACTATCATATATTCTTAAATATATATGCAATGATATAATCTTCTATGTTTGACAATTCACTTTTTTCTTATCCATCTATTGAGTTTTCATATTCTTAAATCTATTTAAACAACAACCCATTCAATGAGTTTGCATTTATGATCGATCATATGCCTATCTTTCTTTTTCTTTTTCCTTTACTTTTTCTTATTAGTTAAGTGCATCTATTTAAAACAATTTATTTAGCAGATCTCATGTGCATTTCTTTCCTAAATAGTTTTTTCTTTAATTTTTTTATTTGTTAAGTGCATCTATGTAACCAACAGAATCATTAATAACTAGAAAAAATTAAAATAGAATCTGCTAAAATCTATTAATCTACTAAAAAAAACAGATTTTTTTTTTTCATTAGTAACTAGAATCTGCTAAAATTATTTGATGATATGTCAATAGAATCATATTTTTAACAGTCCACAGTGAACATAAAATGAAACATTTAAATTAAGAAAAATATTTAAGAGTTTGATGCTTAATTTAATGCATTGTGACGCAACCCGCCCCTCACCGAGCAAGCCGCTCCACTAGGACCTTCTAATTCTCACGGGCCCGAAGAGTCAACGGCTCTCTTTCTCCCTCAGGAGTTCCTGTCACCCACAGAACACTATTCAGAAAAGCTTCCCTTCGGAAATCGGGAGATCGGGTCTCGCGATATCGCGAACCTTGTGTGCATGATCTCGTGCAATTCAAACCCCCGAACCCTGAACTCCGACAACACGCCACCTGTCCTCCAACGAGCCTTGGGTCCCACGCTGCCACGTCTCCTTCGGGATTTCGTGGATCGTGAATCCACGATGCGAGAACTCTTGGGCGTCGAGCACCCCGATTTCCCGAACGCCAAAACCCCAAAGTCTAATGACACCTGTCCTCCCCTTGCTCTATCGGAATTTCGCGATTCGGGAGTTCGCGCTTCCTGATACACAAGGTCACAGGCCCTACCAAACCCCGAATCCCGACTCCTCAAGATCTTCCGCCACGTGTCTTCCTAGAGATCGACGGCTCCAGTTGACTCGGGAAATCGCCGGTTGTGATTTCAAAGAGTATAAAAATCTTACCTCTGGGAACGCTGAACGTCGAACCCCGATCCAAAGGGATCCTATGCCACGTGTCCTCGTCCAGATCAACGGTGCAGATTCATTCGGGGAATCACGATTCGCGATTCTACGAGGGGTGAATCCTCGCCTTATCAATCCCCGAATGCCGATACCCCGAAGCCCGATGGGCTTTGATCCTTCCTCGCCTGTGCTTACGGCTATCTCCCACGCAACTCTTCTACGATCAGATAGTCCTCAGGATTTCGGGTTTCTCCTTGACAACTCCAAGCCGTCGATTCTTTTCCTCTTGAAGAGTTTTTTTTTTCCCCCCGCTTCACCACCTTTGCCCTGTGCGAACTTTCCTGGGTCTATTCCCACAATGAAACAAAAGAACTGCCCCTCCTGAACTTTATTCGACTGACTCCTTCAGAGAACCTTTACGAGGTCTGCTCACGTTTCATCATTCAATCACTCTCCAAGTGTTGAAGTCATTCAAATCCCGTGCACTCGCCAGCAACAGAGATTTTGAGCTTCTTTCCTCAGAATAACGGCTGAGACCCACGTCCAACCTGCACTCACCTACACGGCTTGAACAATCCCAATTCACCCTGGGTAAACGAGAACAAAGGTTCAGCTGCTTAGCCTCCTCGACGCACTCTATGCGGAGGAATTCAACTGCACTCTATGCAGGAATCTCCTGGCTCAAGCATCGAAACTCATTCTCTCAGGTTTCTAACCTGATATGCTATCACATAAGCAGCATATAAAAGATAAACATATAAGGAAGCAAGTATGCAAAAGCATAATATCAACAACACAAAGAGACTAAACACATCCATGGGATTGAATAAAATATTTCCTATTAATTCAATGTCTGTACATGGAGGTTCTTCACAAGCTCTCTGCTCTGTTCTTCTTCCTTTCTCATGCTACTACTGAATAATACAAGATGTGAATAATAATTAATTACACAAGGAGGGTGCCTATATTCGTTTTCCCTCCTGGAAAGATGAAACTGTCTAATCTACAGCTAACCCTATCTACTAGCATTTAAAACTGTTAAATGCCTCCTTATCTACATTATATTACAAATGCGCTCAGCTTTGAATGCCTTTAGTAAACGGTGGCGCAACAATACCAAGGTGAAATTCAAAATCAAAAATGTTTGCTGGCTTGTCCAGCTGTACGTTCTCTTTCTCCTCGCGCTGGTTCGCTTGGTAGGTGAGCGATGCTCCTGCATCATACTCCTCGGCTCAAAAGATTTCATGGGCTCCTGCTCATGAGCTCCTGCAGACTACGCCCATGCTTCTGAATCATTGTTTCTGTTTCCCAGCTGGCATCCTCCACTGGGTGATCTTTCCACTTCACCAGGTATTCAAAATACTGCTTTCTCCTGGTCTTCTTCCCTAGTCTTTTATCCAGTATGTACTCCATCTGAGGCTTTTGTGCCACTGGAAACTTCTTCTGCCACTGGACGATTGGTTCCTCAACATTTCCAGTTCCCGCATCTTCTCTCTTATATGGGTATAAATCCAAAATATTGAAAATCGGAGATATTCCAATGCCCTCTGGCAACACAAGCTCATATGCGTTCTCGCCAAATTTCCTCAGGATTCGGCACGGCCCAATTTTCTTCATCTTGAGCTTGTTATAAGTTCCCCTCGGGAACCTTTCCTTTCTTAGGTGCGCCAGAACCATGTCCCCAACTTCAAACTGAAGCTATCTTTTCCTCTGATCGGCTCTGCGCTTATATTCCTGGTTCGATTTCTGCAATCGCTGCTTCACCTGTGTGTGAAGTTCTTTCATTGCTTCAACAAATTCTTTAGCCCTGGCGCTGATAGTCTCAGCCTGTTCTGGCTCCCTGAGCTCAGAAACTCCTCTCGGTTGTGTCCCATACACAATTTGAAATGGGCTCTTACCAGTACTCCGATTCACAGAATCATTGTACGCAAACTCTGCCTGTGGTAGGATTCGATCCCAACTGGTGTGATGTTCCGTCACGAGGCTTCTCAACAGATCCCCCAAACTCCTGTTGACCACTTCCGTCTGCCCATCTGTCTGTGGATGGTAAGCAGAACTGAATGCTAAATCAGTCCCCAGCTTCTTCCATAGCGTCCTCCAAAAATGACCTACAAACTTGGTATCCCTATCCGAGACTATGCTTCTCGGTAATCCATGCAATCTTACAATCTCTTTAAAAAATAAATTGGCGATGTGGGTTGCATCGCTCGTCTTATGGCATGGAATGAAATGCGCCATCTTCGAGAATCTATCTACCACAACAAAGATGGAATCAACTCCTCACTGAGTTCTCGGTAATCCCAACACAAAGTCCATGCTAATGGCTTCCCATGGCCTTTCAGGTATGGGTAACGGCTGATATAACCCTGTGTTCTGTTTCCTGCCCTTCGCGTGTTGAAAAATCCTGCACCTGTCAACAAATTTCTTCACATATGCACGCATGCCTGGCCAAAAATAATATTCGCTCAGCTTTGCGAATGTTTTGTCATGCCCGAAATGACCTGCTAGGCCACCGCTGTGCTTTTCTCGTACCAAATTCTCTCTCATAGAGAAATCTGGAATGCACAGTTGATTACCCTTGAATAGAAATCCATCCTGTATCAAGAAATCTATCCATGGGCTTCTATCCCTGAGCACCGGATTCTCGGCTGCTTCATAAGCTTCTCCGAAATCAGCATCACCTGCATACATATCCTTCAGGTTTTCAAAACCCAGCGTTTTGACCCTGAATTCCTGCAGCAACAAACATTTTCGACTCAAGGCGTCAGCTACCTTGTTTGCAGTCCCTGAAATGTTCTTTATGACAAAGGTGAAATTCTGCATATATTCCACCCACTTTGCATGCTTCTGATTCAACTTTTCCTGCTGACTCACGAACTGTAGTGCATGATTATCACTGTACAGCACAAATTCTTTGGGTATGAGATAATGCCTCCACTTCTTCAATGCCTGGATGATGGCATAGAATTCTTTGTCGTACGTGGAGTACTTCAACTTGGCATC
>ML777045.1:989263-1000983 GCA_009831015.1 Picea engelmannii
CAGCGACGTGAGCGGTTCCTCTGTCCATCTTCCTCTTTGGACAATCCACGGCTTTGTGACCGTCTTTCCCACATGTAAAACATGTGATGACTCCTCCTCTGCCTCTTCCTCTACCTCGGGTACGAGGAAATGTATTGGCATCAACGTAATCTCCTTGCTGATCCGGTCGCTACCTCCTCGGCTCAAAATTTTGCTGCCTCTGCTGTGAGGTTTCACCTCTTTCAGCTTTTCCTTGAGGCTTTTTCCAATCCTCCTTGGGCTTCTGTGTTCTCTCTTGAAAAACAGCTTTACCTCGTGGCTAGCTTCTGCCTCGCCCTCGCTGTCCCTGCTTGCGGCTCAACTTTTCCTCGGCCTTTAGAGCCATCTGGTACACATCCTCAACTGTGCGGATGGTAACCATGCTCAATTCATCCTGAATGTCATACCTAAGACCATTCAGGTATCTTGCCACTTATCTAGGGGTTCTATATATTTCAAAATAGTTGATCAAAGAGTTGAATAGGAAATCCTAAACTAAAAAAATGAGAAAACAAAAATTTGATAAAAGTCAAGAACATACATTTATGAATCATCCTAAATGGACACATCCTTTCCTAATCTGGGTGCTTCCTATGATTCCTCAATCTCAATCTCCCTTCTGAGCACACTCTCGGGTACTCTCTTCTCCACATTAGCCTATATAACACATTTCAAATTTGAAAATTTGAAAAATTGAAAAAATATATTTAAATGATTATAACACATTAAATTTAAATGATTTTAAGACATTAAATGATACCTGTGAACTCCCACCCTCTTCAAACTCTCCCAATGAGAATTGAGACATGCTTGCCCAAGTAGTAGGATATGGAATAGAGATCTGTGAACAACACAACTAAAAAATAAGTCTAGGATTCAATGTGTTCACAATTATACAAAACTATTAATTATGTTGATCTCTTATTCAAAAGAGTGGAGATTGAACAACTATTAGAAAACACATACCTGATTCAACCCATCCAAATTTAAACTTGTCGAATTAAGTCCCCTACCGACTAGAGATTCATTTAACATATCTCCAAAATGCAATTAATAGAAATAAGAACTCAATTATTTCTATAGAGACAAGGATATCTAAATCTAGAACTAGAAGTAAACTATCATAAAATGCGTAAAAAAATTCCTAATTAGAACACATTCCAATCTGTTGTTCGGGTCATCATTCTGAATGACCTTCTTCCAACCATCCTGACAAAATTTTGCATACTCCAAAACATATTTTGCTGACATTGTATCTAACTCTGCATCTGTTTTATCAACAAATGTGGACTAGGAATTGGCTTCCACTCATTGACGCTTCATGCCAACATCAACACCATAAAAAATAGCTTCCAAATTTTTCCCGATTACAATCCTAGCCTCTTTGCCAACTTATGATGTAGCCTGGAACCCTGAAATTGAAGCAAATGCCCCTATTGGGATAAGTACTAAAGGTTGTGGAGGCCTCGGAAATGATGCACATTGATATGCCTCTTTGCGATCATATGTACATCCTTTACCAGTCCCATAATATTTCGACGGTAGACTAGTATAATCAGGGTGCATGTGCAAGAAAAACTCTGCAAAATAGTGTGTAACCTCATCATTCCACGAAAATTTCCCATATTCCACCAAAAATCTATTATACAAATGTCCTGCAAAGTCAAGTTGCTTAAAATAGTTGACCTTCAAGATCTTCTGCTTTGGGCCCTCTTTGAAATTGAACATGGAAATGGCTTCTTCTTTTGAACCTCTATTTTTTACTACCTCTCATTTATTAGGACGCATCACCACTGACTTTATCCACCTCATTAGATCGACAAAACTGTCAGTGGTTGGCACCATATTTTGATATGCATCCATAAAGTTTTCTAATGAATGCAAAACAATTTGCAAACTTTGTTTTCTCTCCAGAGGGAGTTCCAAGACCACCAAATAATTTTCCAACCTCTTTTTAACACCTGATTATCACTCAAGCGTCATTGCTTCAATATTCCCTTCCCAAGGAAGTTCATCACTAACATCTAAAGGACAGGTGGACGTAGGTGTGTAATATTTTGTTTCTTGATAACTCGGTCTCCTAAATGAACCTTCACCCTCTGCACCGACATTTGAATCTTCATGATAGCCACTCGCATTGTCGACCCTTGCTCTAAATTTATTTTCTACACACATATTTGAAAGTAACTTCAAGATTTAACCTCACATAAATTTAAATACAAAAAAATTCAACAAAAATAAACAAAATTTAAGAAACTTACAAAACATATTCTCTTGTCCAGAGGCATTCCCTACATTCTCATGTGTAGGAGTATTGATGCGCAACCTATATAATAAGGCTACATCCATAGCATTGTCTTGAGAAGGTTATGTAGTTGATCTATTTACATACTCGTTTGAAAATCTCCTCTAACAAGATTTTTGCTGCTCACTTGGAATCTCAATTGAAGAAGGAGTTATTGATCTTCCTTCTTGAGAATACCTAGAGCATTTGTGAGGAATGTTTGGAGAATCCTGTGTTGACATATCTCCTCAATATGTATACACAATGCATATTTTATCAATAAAAATGCAGACATGTACACAAGTTCAAGCAATTAAAAATGCAGAGTGAAATCAAAGTTTTAATCAATCAAGCTGCATAGGTACTTTCTCATTAGAAGGTGCAAATACTAGACATTCATCCATGAATAAATCAACTCAAAGATAAGAAAGGGGTCCATAGACAACATGGAAAATTCTTATCCTCCACTCATCATCCATGCACAGAAAAGCAGGGCATTTGAATCTATAGGTCTTTAAACAACGAAGTGATGATCGTAGATTTAGATCCTAGATGACTTCTTAGGGACAGACTGATGACTAAAGGGATAAGTGATAGAATATAAAACCATAATATTTTCATAATAATCAATAAAACCCAGACATAGAAGTCATTGAAATTATAAGTTGGGTTCGCCAAGGGACTATCATTCAACTTAGATGTTTATCATTCACAATACACATCAAAGAAGAAGATGCAAAGACTAAACATTCAGTCATGAATCAATCAACTAAATGATAAGTAAGGGATAGACAACATGACAAATTCTTATCCTTCATTCATCATCTATGCACATAAAAGTAGGTCATTTGAATCTATAGATCTTTAAACACCAAAGTGATAACCATCGATTTGGCTCTTGGCCAGCTACTCAGGCAAGAAATAATGACTAAAGGGATAAGGGACATAATATAAAACCACAATCTTTTCAGAATAATCAATAAAACCCACACAAAAAAGTCATTGAAATCAGAAGTTGGGTTCGCCAAGGGAAATACATTTAGAAAAACAACAAGGAAGTGGATTCATTAAAAGTTCCTTATGGTTGGATCCACTAAAAAAATGTATTATAACATTTCTTTAAGATTCCTTTTCCAAAACCTATTTTTACCTTGAAAACAATTGTAAATTGTATGGATTTTGGCTCTAGGAAAAAAATAAACCCCTTTTGAAACACTCATCAATATCGTTATATTATATATGGATTTGAAGATTTGGGTTGTAGCATTTCTATATAATCATGGAGAAATACTGAGAAAATTCAAAAGTGTTTATAATTTATAATCTTATAATTAAATCATACAACCTATCCTATCCTTGTATAATTAGTTATTCCCCATTAAGAGAATGACTAAAACTAGGTACCTAATGTAGAGGCACATGAGACTACTAACATGAAAGAAAATGCATGCTACCTATGATTTCCTCAAACTCTAGTGAAAGCCACCTATGGCTTAATGGGGGTTGGCATAAAGATGGCAATTATTGGCTAAATCATTTGAGAATGGAGAAATATATCACTCTATAGAACATTGATATACCATTAAAAATACTATTAAATCAAAATTCAATGAAATATTAATACTTATCAAGAGTTTTTGTTAACTAGAAGGTATGGATAAAATGTGGCTTCTAACATAAAAACCCTAATATGATATGGGTTTTCATTAGAAAATGTTTCTACTATGAGTGGATATATCACTAGTGTTAGGCCACATGTCCCTCATAAGTAATAAATGAGTACAATAATTAGTTCCCATCTAAGACTCATTTATTTATATAAATTAAACTTTATCATCGAAAATGAAGTATTCATTATAATTATTCCTAAATAGTCAAAGGGTCTCTACAATTGGAAAAGACCACCAAAGTGGAAGACTTTGGAAAATGCCACCAAAGTGGGAGACTAGTCCTTTTTTAGCAGTTTATTATGATAAGAGTCTATGGTTTGGAAGAGAATCCATATCAAAAGTGACTATTGAATTTGGTTGTTCTAGAGACTGAAAAAAGTGAAATTCAATCAGTGAATGTTGATCGGATGAATTGCAAGGAAAAACCAAATCTACACTAGTAGATCACTAATTTCTTACACAGAGATGTGACCAAGACTCATGAAAATATGTAGGACATGCTAAGCATAGGGGGGGATTTACTTACCCATTATCATTAGCTCTCACTAGATGGTTTCAAGATGTGTTTTGTCAAATATGAGCAAACACTTTGAACCTAATCAATCTATGAATAGGTTGACTCATTATAGAAATACCAACGTTAACAAAGTAATATAGATTTTCTATTCATGGAAAATATCTTGAATCTTAGTGTTGATTCTTAGTGTAAATTTTTGCTAGAAAACACTTTGAACCTAGTTTTATTTGATCAATTCATTCTTAAGAAAATTGTCACTTGTGATTACTTCTTTTTAATAATATTTTTTTAAGACTCTTGTACACTACAAAAGTGTTAAAAAATATGATGCACTCAAGAAATATTTGTTCCATATAGATTCTTGTTCTTGAATTACAATCATACAATATGACACTAGATTATTCTTTGTCAAGTACAATGCCATATTCACTCTTTTCAATTCAAATCCATCTTACTCATGGTTGTTTATACATTCCTTATATGTGGCTCTTGGTGTATCACCTATTGCAACATATTTTTTCACCTCATTAAAAAGGAATTTATTTTCACCTAGATAAAATGAAATTTTGATCTTTTCAAAAATTTAGATTATTTTAATTTTTGGGGATGCTAAGTTACAATGGTTGTCATTTTGAATTCTATGAGTTAAAAATGAGTAGAGGTAGTAACAACATTGTAACTTAATCTTTAGTAAGTTGTGCACAACAACTTGTTATGTCTTTAATCTTGGCACATAAGAAATCTTGCTTTACTAAGTGGTGCACTCTTATCTGATCACAGATTGGATAATGTTATATTATATAACATATGAACTATGAAAATGTTATATTATATAGTTGGATCACTTGAGATATTTAAGGACAAATTGTTGGATAGTTGTGGATATGGTTGAACTAAATACATAACTGTGAAATACTTTATGGTCACCTAAAGTTACATAAAGGGACCTAATTGTACTATAAACTAAGGTATTTCTACATTTAGTGGATAACTACCCAAAATTAACTCAATAGCATGTGCATATTCTTTGAACATGGTTCAATCCACTAAGACCACATATATATTCGTTATAACATTTCTTTAAGAATCATTAAAAGTTCCCTATGGTTGGATCCACTAAAAAAATGTATTATAACATTTCTTTAAGATCCCTTAAAAATTCCCTATGGTTGGATCCACAAAGACCACATATAATGAAATGCATTAGAATCCCCAAAACAAAGAGTTTATATTAATAACTTCACACACCCACTAAAAACATAAGAAATCTTTAGTAAGTGGTGCACAACAACTTGTTATGCCTTTAATCGTGGCACATAGGAAATCTTGCTTTGCTAAGTGGTGCACTCTTATATGATCACAAATTGCATAATGTTATATTATATAACATATGAACTATGAAAATTTTGTATGAGGGTTGTTCTTATTCCTAATATAAATTTCAATGAGGTGATGCAAATGTAATATATGTGAGTCTTAGTTGGAGTTAGAAATCTAGATAAAATATAGTCATATAAGGTGGCAATTCACGTTGATTGAGAGTAATCATGACAATAATTTCAAATGTAAGTGCATCATAACCTATTGTAAACATAGTAATGTGAGTTTTAATGGGATATATATTAAAAATAAGATGATTTTGAGTGATTCTTAATTGTCAAAACATTTATAGTGGTAATGAAGCCTATTTCTACAAATAGTAATGTGAGTTTTAATGACATATATATTTCGAAGAAGATGCAATTGAGTGAGTCTTTTAATTGTCACAAAATTAATGGTTATAAAGGGTAAAGTCTATACATATCCACACTCCCCTAGAGTTGTGGGAGGGTCATTCTATCCACACTCCCCTAGATGTGTGATGACTAATACTAGTTGTCTACTAGAGATATTAGGTCGAAAGGTTTGAAGATTTTGCATTTGGATTATCTCTAGAGTTAGTTCAATATAGTAAAAAATCCAACATATTTCAACAAGGTAAGGGATGGGATATGCAATATGCAATTAAGGGTTTAAAGGGATCCCGGTGATTTACTTTATTTATTCTTTTGCATTATTAGTTGTTAACATTTTAAAAATTACATTAGGAACATCGTTTGTTATTATCATCTACATATGAGATATGTGTGTTGATCTATATTTATGTAGGAACACAATGAAATATAGAAATACACATAAACACAGATATGCAGTGGAAGTAATACTTCATTTCATTAATAACAAATGACTAAAAAATGCTTACATACATAATGGAAATAAACTAGCTAGGGCGCTGGTAGCTTATCTCTGAGAAGAGATGTGGTGGCTAATGGCCTCTGAAATCTATGTTACAATGAGGCTAAAAGGCCTATATATTATTGAGAAACAATGGAAAACCTGTAATGCCCCATATTTTGACCTTAGGTAGTTAGAACATTGTTGTTTAACCAATCTTGATAGTTCAAAGTTTAGCATTTGTTTGGAGTCAGTTAGACTTTGCTAGACATTGAGATATGTACCTCTAGGCCTATTTGTATGTTACATGATATATGCTCATGAAAAAGATAGTTATTTGATTTGTTAAACATGAAAATTAAATGGGCAAGTTCGATACATGTATACCAATTCAAGTTATATTGTAAGCACCCTCCTCAATAGGTGCAATTTTTTTTTTTTTTTTCTTTTTGATAGTGTGTGCGCTCGTGTAGAAGGAATTAGACACACTAGACTCTACGACGCCACCCGATGACTAACCTGACGCCAGCAAGACGAACATGCGACGTAACAACCGTAACCACAAGAAATAAACGTCCATGACATAGGGCACCAATAGGTAAGCACAACATTAACGCCACCAGGTGTACAGTACAGTCACAGAAGGAAGATGCCCTAGTAGCAAGTTTACTAATTCTGCATAGGCAGGCAGGGCCTTTAATCTAGGTTCTCTGCTCCGGGGAGACAGAAGGTCAATAGGCTCCTGGCCGACTGCTCAGGCAGCATCTAGCAATCTCCGCCAGGTGTCGCAAGAGTGGAACCCTTCCTTTAAAGGGCTCGAGACTCTGGATACGGCACTGGACTCTTCACACCGAAGATGTTCACGCACACAGCTGTAAATACTAAGGCTTACCAGGAGGTGTCTAGATCCCTCCCAACACCTGCAGAACGACCATGGATGGATTACAACTAAGTACAATAAGGGCTGAAGAACAACAATCCACATAGGAAAGCGCAAGCTAAATACAACCTCCTTAACTACCCAACCAGTAAACCTGGCTAACGGTCAATGTCTAAGATCTAAAAGGACGCTAAATACCCATCACTGAACTAGACTGGGTTTAATGTAGTGTTACATCCCGAAGGCGGGTCGTAAACCAATTTGCTGATCACAACTTTAGGTTGGTATTGGAAGCATTTTAAAACTCAAATAAGTYGATATGTACACCTTAATTTAGCAATAAGAATCGATCAACATTAAGGGTTTAACCATTGAAGAACAAGATACAAAATCATAACAATTTAACCATTGAAGAACAAGATACAAAATCATAACAATTTATCTTTGATAAATGCATAATAAGAAAATATCCCTTCTTTAGATGAATGCAAGAGTAAATCTCTCCTTTAAATGAATTAGTGAAAGAGTACATCCCTTGTTACATGAATAAAAAAATTGCATCCATTCTTTACATAAATAGATCAAGGAACCCATCACCTCGTAAAAATTTAAGGTTTACATCCTTTCTTTAGTAATTAAATAAGGGAATAAAACCCCTCTCAATAATTAAATAAAGGAATACTCTTATCTGTAAATAAATAAATAAGGGAGTAAACCTTTATCCCATGGTCAATATATAAAAATGACAACACAACGTGAATAACCTCATAGCGAAGATATTCCTATAACCTCATATTCAATATGACAGCACATAACGATCACTGTAATTAAAGTGATCCATACTGAAATCAATACTTAAAGGGGTTGACATTTTCAATAACAACCTTAAAGGGCATACTTAAAAATCTCAACGATTAAAAATGACCAATAATAATAATCATCCAACTTCAATAAATAACTGATCCCTAATTCCTATCATGTTGTCCCCTTTTTCATTTCTAAAAGTACTTAAAACAAAAATAAAATTATTTTAATTACATAGTTAGTATTCTTAGGGTTTTATGTTTCCTTCATCGTATGTCAAGCCTGAGTGATATCAAAACTTCAAGAAGAATATATATTTATGTATATATATATATATAAACAAGTTCTGTAAGTTACCCTCTAAATAACGTTACTTCGGAGACAGATTACCATAACTTCAAGCTAAAAACAAAGTATTGACATCTCCTTATTCTTTATATTTTTAATCTTATGTGCAATTTAATACCTATATTCTTTGCGCACTTCCCAACCAACATCAGGGCACTTGCGTGTCTCTATTGCTGTGTATTAATTAGTATTTTTGTAAGTTTTCTCAGAACAAGGATACATGAAAATTGTAGTCTATATTTTGATACGCATTATAAGAATTTATTATAAAGATGAATATTAAATAACACTACCATACATCTGAGTTTATCAATAACAATATAAACCATATGGTAGATTTCAACTTTACCCATGTGCTAAGAATGCTAAGCATCATTCATCCATACGGGAAAGGAATATATTACAAGGGCTTATAACAGTAAAGCTACATTATTAACTTGATTTTTAACCGTATCTGATACGCTGACCATCCTTCACTTAAGCGATGGAAAAATTCATCACCCAATGGCGTATATCATAAGGCAAAATTTTAATTTTATTAAAAGGTCGAGCATGCATCCGAGATCTGAGACCACTCACGACTGTGGTTGCCAACTATAAGGTCGTGTTGGCAACTGTTGCAGGCTTGCCAGAAAAGCGAATGATGGCAGGTCGACCCGACCGCGTCTGGGAAGGACTGTCACGGCAGGACAACACGCGGTGGCGTGGGGGTTCGTAAATCGACTCATAAATCAGGGCAGGTGCAAGGGAATACAAGCTCCTCGCAGCTGGCAGGGGCTGGGAGGGCGGATTAACATTTGCAGAGGGAGGTCGCGGCAGCTATACAGAGGTGCGCCCATCGGGTTCAGGAAAGGGGCAGGCAACGCCGACTGAGGTCCTCAACGTAATCAATGGGGCGCAGGAACTGATGCTACAGCAACGTGAACATCACCACCATTAAGATGCGAACAATAAATTGCCAACTCCAACTTTTCAATTATTGCCCAACAACTGAACTGCGATATCCTACACAGAGAAATTTCCAGCACCTTACCCACTCCTATCATCATTCCTATATTACAATAACGTCTGAGTGATACCCAGGGTTTTTATCTTTAATGCAATAACCTTCGTATCATAATAATTTCAGTTGAATGGCAGGTTCCTGTATTTAATTGCAGTGACTGGTATGTTACATTCAACCATTAAATAACCAGGATTTACATTATACTACAATATCCGTTATACAATCAATTAATTATAAGGATTCGCATTATCATTTCGGGTGAGTAATAGGTTCCTATTTTTCATTACAGTGACTTGTATATCACATTCAACGATTAATAACCAGGATTTACATTCATACTACAATATCCGTTACATTAAGATAAAATCAATTAGTTATAAGGATTCGCATTATCATTACAACAACCTTTATATTAAATCGTTAATTCAATGGATTCGCACGGGCTGCACGGGGTAGGCTTTCAATATCAGTCTCGACTTCACAACCCCCGCCAGAGCTAGTCTTGTGGTTATTCATAACAATGCCGTTGCAACTGAAAATAACCACGTCCCTCCCTTACGAGTTGCAGCGACCATAAGATCAATACCTGCTTCATAAACAAGCTCGCTAACTACACCCTTAGGTCAGTGAATACAGCATTCAATCACTCGACAATTTCGCCTAACAACAAGGTTGAAGTGATCAACGCGAATAAAGACTAGAGGCTGAGCGCGCCAGTCAGAGTCCAAGAGGCCATTGCTGCGCGCATGCCCAAAATTCGATAGGGTAAAAATAAAAGGGGGCTGGCAACGCTGCCAAAAACCTTCACACTGGTTAGAGAAGGTAGGAGCGCCATAAGTAAGGGAATCGCTCTGGTCAGCCGGACGCAAGGAGGACAGGTTCTGTTCCGGGAAGCTAGACTCACTGGGTGCAAGCGTTGAAGGTTAAGGTACAGTAAGGGTTCAGGGAGAGGCGCGGAAACCGACTAAGCGAAAACCAAATAAATAGTGGGCTTGGAGGTATACTGCCAACAGATAAATCGGTTCACACAGGGACGCGACCCATCGGCGATTTTCTCTGGTAAAACTTGCATCGAAATGACCAGGGAGACTAGAGTGGGTGTTGCCTACTGGCTACAACCCATAAACAAAAGGAGTGGCTGCCCAGAAGGCCATTAACGACGGAGGCCTGACTGTAGTACACACCCAAGCATACGGAGATAAAATTTTCCATGATTCCACGCAAATAAAGAAAAACCACCGTCCCAAGAAAACGCGCAGACCTGATCAATTTGTCTCTGTTGTTGATGCAGGGAAATAAAAGTAAATCACAGGCGTAAGGTGGACCAGCGAAGCTATCTAGAACCCTACGCAGATGAAGTAAAACTCTGTATACGCCTAAGAATACCCATAAAAAAAAATGCTGGCGGCAGAAGCTGAGGCTAGGGCTCTAGGAACATCTCCTCAAGGGTTACAACTGTAATGGGGCGTAAAACAGGCAACAAGAAGGGAAGGGGGAATCCCAGATCTAACACATCATTTAACATCATCCGGGTTCATATTCAAGTTAACTACTAATTCTTTTATTAAAATAAATAATGCACTGGCGTACCTGTAACTGAAGGCGAAGGATCCGAGGATGCTATCCCGCACCTGAGCTCCATGCCGCTCCCGAGCTTGCCGACCACAAAGAACCCACCGGTACCTCCCAGCCAAATGCTAGGGGTACTCTTCTTCCCCCTCAGCCCCCCGAGCCGCAAAGGGGCCACACACAACCAGAGAGTCACTAGCTCCTCAGCTCGCCTCCAAGGCTGAGCTACCACTCAAATGTGCTGAGGCTTCCCAACTCCTACCAGAAAATCAGTCAGTCTCTCTTTTCTCAGCATAGCAATCCTATCTCAGCAAAAATCCCCCTTTCTTTGCCTCTCTCCGCTCCCTTTATCCCCTCAAACCCTAATTCCCTCTTTTTTAGGTTTCCCCCCTTTTACTCTTTTCACTTTC
>ML777045.1:1025291-1044714 GCA_009831015.1 Picea engelmannii
TGGAAGAGATGATTCTTGTGATAGTTTCCTTTGAGCATTTGTGCTTTGTTGTTCTTGGGGTCACGGGCACGGAGGGCCAAGAAACCGAAAGGTTTCTTGGAGCTAGGAAGCCATCTAGGCTCCTAGTTGGCAGGGAGGATTCCATTGTTTCACTCTGGGCAAGCGGGAAAAGAATACTTGGAAGCATCCAGGACTACAGTACAACCGGTGAGCTTCGACAAGCTAAGGAGGAGGTATTTTTCAGTGATATTTTGTTATTGATGTTTTGAGTATACTTATGTTTTAAGCTCTTAAATCTTAAAGTTAGCCTACTACTTATTTCATCATGTTATTAAATTTAGCATTGAGCAGATGTAGAATAATTGTGTAAATGAAAATGGAATTATGCTAAAACGAAGTTGTTATTGTGTATGTGTTTGAATAAATTGTTAATTGCTTAGCATCCTGTGGACAGGTGCTACAAAACCCTAAACATTCAAAAACCTAACCCTAGGAGATGAAACGCCAGAATATGGGCCACGTTGGGCTAAATTGGTACATCAATTTCCCGGGGTCATAACTTTGGCATACTATCTATGTTTGATGCACACGATACATCATTAGAAAGATCTATCCAAGGACTACACCGCTAACAGTAAATATCGAGTTTGGAACAAAATCATATTTTTTGAAGCATTCATGCCCAAAAAATTTCGTTTAGGGCAAAAAAACAGCTCCGGAAGTTTAGGACCCGAAGAACTGCTAAAAATAGTAAATTGTGCTACAATTTAGGAAACTAAAAAACTGAAAGAAACAATGGTGTGGGATAAAGTGGAATAGGCAGGTGGCCACCAATATCCACCTGGATCAGTCCTCCCCCCTTAGGAAACAATGGTCCCCATTGCATTGAGTTCCTCCATGAGATGAGGAAACTTTTGCTGAACTTGGTCCCTGGTGAGTCACTTGCCCTAGTGAAGGAGTTGGCCTGCTTTGACAACTTGATAGAGCTGGATCCTCTGTTGGTGGGTGTTCTTGATCTATGTGTCCATAATTCGATCAGTTTTGGCTTGTTCCATGCAATCTGGGTTTAACTCTCTTGGTGTGAGTTGTTATGCCATGTCGTATGTGTTTAGTAGAGGTGGAAAGTAGGGTCGAAGGCGGTCCACATTGAACACTGGGTGTAGACAAAGGAATGGTGGAATACCAAACTCAAAGGCATTTTCCCCTAAAACCTTGGTGATGGTGTATGGCCCATATTGGAGTGGGCAAATCTTGTGGTAGGGTCCAGCGAGGGGCTCCTTTTGAAAATGTATCCACACTTTGTCGCCCACTTGGAAGTTGTGTGGCACCCAATGTTGATCATGTCATTGCCTGTACTTAGCATTGGCTCTATCCAAGATGTCATGAACCTATTGGTGGATGTGCTAAATGCACTCAATGAAGGTGTTTGCCTTGTCAGCCTTAGACTGGACATGGGTTGAATCTGCCCGAGTAGCTGCAAATGGCATGGCTACGTCAATGGGACATAGTGGTTGGAATCCCAAGCCCACTTGAAAGGGGTTGTGGCTAGTTGAGCTATGGACAACCCGGTTGTAGTTGTGTTGTACATAGGGGAGGATCTCATCCCATGTGCATGGATTCTTTGAGTTGTACATGCACATAATGTGTACAATCATTTGGTTGATGACCTCTATCTGGCCATTAGTTTATAGATGGAAAGATGTGAACATGGTGAGCTTGGTGTCCAGCATCAACCAGAGGCTTGACCAAAATGTACTAAGGAAACTATTGTCTTGATCTGAGATGATAGACTTTGGGATCCCAAAGTGTACTCACACTCGTTCAAAGAAGATTTTAGCAGTGGCTTCTGCTGTGATATTCTTCTTGCAGGCCATCATAATGGACATCTTCGAGAATCGGTCGACAACCAAAAAAACACAGTCATTTCCATGCTCAGTAGAAAGAAGGCCCGACATTCAATCCATAGAGATGGATTCCCAAGGTCGATTGGGGGTAGGAAGCGGAGTAAAGAGGCCTTGCTTCTTGATGGTAGGTTTGTCAATGGTGCAAGCATTGCAGGACTTGATGTACTTCCTGAAATCCTATCAAAGGTTTGGCCAATATAAATACTTTTGCAGTACTACCATGGTTTTATCGACCCCGAAATGACCAGTGACCCGACTGTATTGTGCCTCCCAAATCATCTTGGCACACTCGTTTGAAGGAACACAAAGGTGTCCCAGGCGATAAAGCAAAGAATTCTCGAGGTGAAAATTAGGAACTTTCTTACCCTCCAAAAGTGTATTGTATGTGTGGCTGAATTCAGAATCACTTGTGTAGAGAAACGACCAATTGGAAGTATCGTTCCCACAAGAGTTGATCATAGTGGTTAGCACCATGATGGGTGGTCGACTGAGGAAGTCTGTAACATTATTGGTGTTTCCTTTCTTGTACTTAATGTTCAATTGAAACTGTTTTAGGTATTTGGACCACTTCTTATGGTGATCCTTGTGCAACTTCCCTTGTGTCTGTATGAACTGCAGGGGTCAGTGGTCTGTGTGGATGACCGTTTCCTTTCCCAAAATGTAATGCTTCCATTGCCGACAAGCCTGCACAATTGAATACATTTCTTTTTCATAAGTGGGATACTTTTGGACTGTGTTAGAAAGTGCCTCATTGTGATATGCCATTGGATGCCCATGTTGAGTAAGGACTTCCCCAATGGCATAGTCAGAGGCATCTGTATCAATCTCAAATGGTTGTTGCAATTATGGTAATTTGAGCACTAGTGTAGAGCAGAGGTGATGCTTCAACTCCCCAAAAACATTCTGTTGAGATTTAGACCAAAATAATTTTTCTTTAGCTTCTCCCTTGGTGACTTGACTCAAGGGCCAAGTGATATGAGAGAATCCCAACACAAACCTATGGTATAAATTGGCAAGACCTAAAAAGATGTGGAGCTCTATTAGGGTGGTTGGGGCTGGCCAATCCCGAATGACTTGGATCTTTTCTAGATCCACATACACCCCCCGCTCATCAATAATGTATCCCAGATACTGAACCTAGGTCATGCCAAAAGTGGATTTCTCCAAATTGACACACAACTTGTGTTTCCGCAGTGTTTGGAGGACCTGTCAGATGTGGTGGAGGTGTTCTTCCCAAGTATGGTTGAATATCAGAATGTCATTCAAGTACACCACTACAAATGAGTTGGTGAATGGTCGTAGGATGTCGTCCATTAGCCTCATGAAGATTGCAGGAACATTCGTCAACCCGAATGGCATGATCAACCATTCGAAAAGGCTCTCCTTGGATTTGAAGGCAGTCTTCCACACATCAGAGGGTTCGATTGGTACCTGGTGATACCCCAACTTCAAGATGATCTTGCTGAAATATTTCCCCCCCTTGAGTTGTTTCAGAAGGTCATCAATCTGTGGGATCGGGTACCTATTCTGAACAGTGATCTTGTTCAATGCCCGATAGTCAATGAAAAGTCTCCAAGTCCCATCATTCTTTTGCACCAACACGATCGGGATCCCATAGGGTGATGAACTCGTCCATATGTGACATTTCTACAACAGCTCCTGAATTTGCCTCTTGATTTCGTCATTTTACAGAATAGAGCGGTGATAGATGGATCCATTGGGCAGCGGTGCACCTAGGGTCAGATCGATGGGGTTCTTAACCTGGCAGTGTAGAGGCACCCCTGTGGGGGAGGTGAATATGTACTCGTACTCCTCCATGACCTTATCCATCTATTTTTTTCATGTAGTGAGGCCCTATTTGGAGGTCATGGCCATAGTATTCCTCTTTCCCTGAGGGTGGATCATCAGAAAAACAAATTTCTTGGTTTTGGAAATGAGCTTACTGCATTGTTTTGCAGTAACCACAAAGATGGTGGTAGGCGGTGCTATCTCTGGTATCCTGTACATCTTATTTCCCAAGGTGATAATAATAGCACGAGGCCTAGACTCATACACAACATGTCACTTCCACAAGTACAGTTGGCCTAATAATACATCAGAAACATCAAGAGGAGCAATGTCACATAATACCTCATCCGTGAAGGGCTTGATGCTGTAGGGAAGGCAAAATTGTTGGCTGACACAGAGGTCTCATCCTTTGTGCAACCACCAGATGGTGTAAGGTTGTGGGTGTGTTGTGGTCGACAAGCCCAATCGCTTCATGACCTCTACCGAGATGAGGTTCTTCTGGCTCCCACTGTCAACGATGAACTGCAACGGGGAACCCTTTACCCACATCTTGGAATGGAAGAGATGGTCCACCTCCTCTGGATCTTCTAGTTCCTCCTTCTGGATCTTCATGGTGGAAATGATGGCATTGGGATCCGCATCGATAATCTACTTCCCCCTATCATTCCCCTTGTCATGTTCTAATTCAGATTCGGAGCATGCATTCGATTTAGAAGCCTTCAACTCAATTACCAGTGACTGCTTGGCCCGACACTCACTTGTGTTGTGAGTGGATCTCTTATGGAACTCACACCACTTCCTTGTGTCCTTTTTTGGCTTCGTGGTGTTGTTCTTTGCTTCTGGCTTTGGCAGGTTTTCCTAGGCCACCCCACCTTGGCTTGGTCCTTTTTTCTACGGTTTAGGGGTACCTTTCCCTTGCTTCTAATTCGCAGAACCAAAGTCTCATTTTTTCTGTTTGAACTTCTGCTCAATCTTGGCAGCATATCGGTACGCCACACCAAGCGAGGAGATGTCGAGGAACTCCATCTCCTCCTGAATGTATCTATGCAGACAACTATAGTACTTTAACACCAAATTTTTCTCTGAATCTTTATAACCAACTTTGTGCGTAGGGTATGAAACAAATTCGTCATCTCATGCACATATTGGTCCCTTTGCTGCCGCAGCGTAGTCCAATGTATTTATTTGTCCTCATAGCTCCCCACAGGATAATATTGTTCCTTGATGGTGTCTTGGAAAGAATTCCAAGTGGGTGTGGCCAATAACAGAGAGGGTTCCCCCTCTCCCTGTTTCTCTAATTAGGTTTCCCACCAGTCCTTGACATGGGGGGCGGCTTTGAGGAGTGCGAAAATAATCCTTTCTCGGTTGGAAAATTCATCAACCGAGAAATATCATTCTAATAGATTCAACCATCTATCTACAACATTTACATCTATTTGTCCCTCAAATATGGGAATGTCAAAGTTTACTTGTACCTTAAAAGGAGTGGCACCTCCAGAGTGGTTATTGGATGTCGATGCGCCGCTAGTGGGAATCCGTTGAAGAATTTGGGAAAAGTTGTCCATAATCACGTTCCTTTGTTTCTCAAGGGCCTCCTTGAGCAACATTTTGATAGGATCTCCTACTCCCTCATCTTTCTCTTCTTCCCCCATGGGTGGTCGTCGGGGTTTGTTAGGCTGATCTTGCAAAGGTTCAACCAGATCGATCCCCAAATCCTTATACCCCGACCTCGTTGGGGACATGCAAAGAAATATCGAGAACGAGAAAACAATGAAACACAATGAAATAGAAAAATACACATAAACGCAGAGATGCAGCGGAAATAAGACTTCATTTCATTAATAACAAATGAGTGAAAAATGCTTATAGACAGAATGGAAATAAACTAGCTAGGGCACTGGTAGCTTATCTCTGAGAAGATATGTGGTAGTTACTAGCCTCTGAACTCTGTGTTACAATGAGGCTCGAAGGCCTATATATTATTGAGAAACAATGGAAAACCCTAAACATCCAAAAACCTAATCCTAGTAGATGAAACACCAAAATATGGGCCCCGTTGGGGTAAATTGGTACATCAATTTCCCGGGGTCATAACTTTGGCATACTATCTCTATTTGACGCACATGATACATCGTTAGAAATACCTATTAGAGGACTACACTGCTGATAGTCAATATCGAGTCTGGAACAGACTCATATTCATCTGAGCATTCATGCCCAAAAAACGTCATTTAGGGCCTCAAAACAACTCCGAAAGTTCAAGACCCAAACAACTACTAAAAATAGTAAATTGTGCTACAATTAAGGAAACTAAAAAACTAAAAGAAACAATAGTGTGGGTCCAAGTGGATTAGGCGGGTGGCAACCAATATCCACCTAGATCATGTGTGCTAGCTATGCCTAAATATCCAACACACATACAATATTATGGTTCAATAAACACATTAGTTACTAATGTCTAGGTTATTAATGAGTTAATTAATAATTTGTCAATTTGAAGCTATATTATATGAATATAAATATCATCAATAAGATAATAATTATTTCCCATCTTTAAATATTATATGAATTTATAATAATTAGTTCCCATCTAAGAATCTTTTATTTCTATATTAGACTTTATTATCCAAAATGAATTATTCGTTATAATTATTCCTTTAGTCAAAGGGTCACTACAATTGGAAAAGACCACCAAAGTGGGAGACAAGACAATGATAAGAGTTTATGGTTTGGAAGAGAAGCCATATCAAAAGTGAGTGTTGAATTTGGTAGAGAAGCCATATCAAGAGACTGAAAAAAGTGAAATTCATTCAGTTACTGACTAAAAATCCAAGCATATTAAATTAAATATTGATCGGATGAATTTCAAAGAAAAATCAAATATACACAAGTAGGTGAAAAGACTAAAAGTTCAACCATGAATCAATCAACTCAGAGACAAATAAGGGATATGCGACATAGAAAATTATTATCCTTCACTCAGCATCCATGCACAGAAAAGCAGGGCATTTGAATCTAAAGGTCTTTAAACACCAAAGTGATGACCATCGATTCGGCTCCTGGCTGACTACTCAAGCATGAACTGATGACTAAAGAGATAAGGGACAAAAGATAAAACCATAATATTTTCATAATAATCAATAAAACACACACATAGAAGTCAGTGAAATCAGAAGTTGGGTTCACCAAGGGAATTCAATTAAAAAACAACGATGGGATGGTAGATGTGAGATGGGATGGTAGACTTTAATGGTCTAGACAACCTCATTATATAATTAGAATCAAAGAGCTCCAAAACCACTAGAGACAAATAATGTGGTTGACCAAGAAACATTACCATGGTTTAATCCTTGTGTTGTACCACATGACCAATACACTTGTTTAGCTGCCAAAGAGGTTTTCCAACAAGCAAAGTGAAGCTAATATTGATCAACCAAATGATCTAAATAATTATGTGGGTGAATGGACAAGTATGATGAAAAATGTTTCTAATGATCAAACAAATCAAAGAATCATTGATCCTACCATCATTTATAGGGAATTATCACCCAATCCATCCCAAGAGGAAGTCAAGAGGAGAATTTGTGAGAAGGATTGAGTTACTTACGAATGTAGGGGTAAAGAAATTAATATTAAGCCAAACGTAATCCAACTCAAAGTAACCTAATTTAAAGTCTAACCAATCCAAATCCCAGTAATCAAAATCAAATAAATCCAAGTAAGTTACAACATGGAACTCCTAAAGGAACCCAACCAACTCAAGTTATGAAGAAAAAGTGGTTACTTTAAAAAAACAAGTTATGATTGTTTTTGCATAATTGTATGTTGGATTCTAGGGCATTAAAAAATGTTATGCCAATAAAATTTATGAAAATATTAGGACTTGAAACCACCAAACCTTATGGTAAACAACTTGGAAGTTTCATTCCTTGGCCATGAGATCCTTGAAGAAGAAACCAATGTGAAAAGTAATTTGTTTTAAGAAATTCTATCATTTAGATATTAAAATGAAATCTTAATGAGAACATATGCATTATATTTTAAGAGGAAAACTAGCATACCATTATTAGTGAATTTTTATTTATTTATATAATTTTCTCTTGAATTAAGGTTATATATTTTGGAAGCTTTAATTCAATTTTCTAAGTTTCAACATTTTACACCATATTCTAATATGTTGTGCATGTACCCAATAATTCTTCCTAGTAACGAGATTGTATTTTTTTTTAGATTTCTATTACAATTGACATGTGATGAGAGGAAAACATTAGCTTACATCAACCCTTACATTTTTCCCTTTAAGGAAAATATAATATAGTTTATTCATAATCTCATTAGTTGAGTTTCATTTGCATCATGAATTTCTTAAAATACATCCCAAAATACATCTTAAATAAACTCAAATTTAATCACCATGGATTTCATCAATATATACATTAACATAAAACAATGGTCATATTCAAAATGGTTCCATGAATGTAACAACCATTGTATAACTCTATGCATGCAAAAACAATTTTAGATGTTAGTTTAAAAAATAAAATCATTATTGTAGAAGTTGCTTGTATCAAAAAATAAGAGAGCAATGTTGTCACAACAAAACTATATTTAGTGTTCTCTATATCAATGCAATTGTAATGAAGGCCTTCTTTAAATTTAAATGCATAAACACACACTAAACTGGGAGTTGATTTGATTCCCATTCAAGAACTTCCTAAAACTACTTAAAAAGACAAATCACATCAAAACATTTTATACTTGACAACAAATAACTAAATATTAGTACACAAGACAAGTAAGAGTGATTTTGAAAATGTATCATAAAAAATAGATGTAGTCCAATAATAACAACTTAATATTTAAAAATACACAATTAAGTAAAACATAACAATGGTATTACATAATCACTACTTTCTAAATCCAAATGTATTGGCATAATTTTGTCAACGTTGCACTAATTTTGCTCCTATTGCAACAACTACTATAGACATGTTTTTATATTTCAATGTTTTTTTCAGGTCTGTGAAATATTGTGATATGTAATAGGTCCTTGTAACATCCCGCTCTGGTGCACTGAGTGAACTTATTCTTTGAGGACACTTGCTCACAAGTGATCCAGATTATTATGCTACTAAAACTTTTGATTTTGATTATGAGACGTTATGGCTTGATGACATGTTGTTTTACTACAATGACATAGACATGTACTATTGACTCAGTTTTACTGAGTGTGCAGGATTTTGGACCTCGAGGATGAAAAGGCATCGATGGAACCCCTTGGACTCCGGATCGAGTCAGGGAGTGTACCATTGGGGTTCGATTGTATTACTGTGATATTAGTGAATCTAATTAGATGACATGATATGGATATATTCTGACATGATTTGTTGATGATGCAGGCTGACTATAGCTTGCCGACCAGACTCACATATGGAGTAAAGGGGTCACACATGACTACCAAAGATGTTGAGGGAGAGGTGTGGACAGTAGCCCTGCCACAACCTACTAGCACTCCCGCCATGGCTTGAATTGTAGGTTAACGTTTATCTAGTTTGAGAGGATTCACGATGTCGTGAGAGCAGACTGCAACAGTCACTAACGATGATTCTAAGGGGCACGGAATAAGGAAGGGGCCTTATTCCTTAGAGGCCCTTAGTCTCCCACAAGTTCACGTGGCGGAGTTTTGACTGCAGGGGTTTTTGATGTCTACCAAGTCATTCAAGAGGCAAGTGGCACCCTTGGAGCACGTAGTGCGTCCTGAAGGGAATGTCGCGCAAGGGAACATATGAGACGAGTGGCACCCTTGGAGCACCTAGTGCATCTTGAAGGGCACATCGTGTTGTTTTGATAAATGAACAAACCTAGTCGACCTTAAGATGAACAATGTGATAAGAATTAAAAAAAAAAAAAAAAACATTTTCCCTAATAAAATGTCGCCCTTCACGAAAATTAAGGTCTAGGTCTAAATCATGCTAGTGGTAATTAATTGGAATAAAATTTGGAATAAAAAGAAATAAAATTAATTGGAATAAAATTTAATTAAAAAAAAAAATTAACTGGAATAAAATTTGGAATAAAAATAAATAAATAAAAAATTGGAATAAAATTAAAAAGGGGGGGCATTAATTGTGTTAATATTTTGATAATTTAAAATATACTAATTAAATGAGAAAAGGGAAAAAGGGTTAACTTCCACTTGTGCCTTTTTGAGTTCTAATTAAAAAGGGGGAGGGAAAATCTAAAATATTAGGAAAGTAGGAAAAGAGGTAAACACAAAATGAAAAAAAAAAAGGAAACGAAAGGGGAAAAAGTGTAAAGTCAAACTTAGTAAAGTATCTACCATTTAAGAGCTTTCTAATTTAAACTGAACTAGCAATTTCATAATAGAGAAAGCCATTAAAACCTGTAAGAGAATTTGGGGGCACCTAGGAGTGATTCTAGGAGTAACTTTAGGTGGGTGAGGGAAATAAAGATAATTAATTAATTAAGGAAATTAATTTTTGGAGGAATAAAGGGGATGGGTGACACTTGTATGGGGAGGAAGTATTAGGAACTAAATTTAAAAAAAAACTTAATTAAATGAGATTTTAGGAAAGTAAGGAACCACGCAACTCTATATAATGAAGGGAGGAGATAGAGGTTGGATCTCTTCAGTTTGTGTAATGTTATGCTGCAAAAATATCTACCTAACTAATTTAACTTGTGGGAGTTGGGATACCCAGCTCGGTGAGGAGTGGTAGCTCGACCTTGCGAGGTGAGTTGGGAGCTAGTCGAAATCTCTAGATAGTGTGTGCGTGGCCCCTTTGTGGCTCGGGGGGATAAGGGGGAAGAAGAGTACCCCTAGCATTAGCTGGGAGGTACCGGTGAAGTCTCTCCGGTCAAGAAGTGGAAGTTGCACAGAGCGTGCGAGACGTCATTTAGAGAGGGTGATCAAGAAACGATATACTCTCTTCATTTGTGTATGATAGATTGTATTAGGAATTATTCTTTTATCTGCGTATTTAATAGAGAATTAAACTGATTTATTTTTAAAAACTGATGACTGAAACCTTTCTTAGCCTAGCTCGATGATTGTTGACTCCCATGGCCTTTGTTTTCCCGCATGTCTTGACCACCTTTCTATGTTGATTGTGTCCTTCGTGGTTGTTTAGCCTTTGTCCTTAGCTCACTAGTCCTTGCCTGAGCAGTCGGCCAGGAGCCTGATCTATGGTCGTCGCCTTGGCGTTAAAAGACCTATGGATGTCAACACCCTTCTTTTCTTTGCGAGGATGATGAGAGAAGGATGCACCTGTTATCCATCTACTCTTGATGCTTGTACTTGTCTAAAGGTTCGCCTTGGTCCCAGATGCATTTTTTTTAAGCCTGTAATGTGATTGTTGGCAAAGTTTTTCCCTAAACTCAGCATGCTTGTATCTCGTCGTTATCTCATTTTATCTCGTTTTTATATCTTGATGGTTCAAATCCTCACCCTGAGTTTTTTTAATTCTTAGATAACTGTAAATCTGCATTGTGTATTGCGGGATAAGTTTAACCCTGCGTGGTTTTGTTTGGATTGGTCTGCTATTTATAAACATGCGTTAGTTAAAGGTGAATGTATTTGTCCATTCCTGTTCTTGTACAAATTTCATAATGAATCACTCTACATAATAGGATTAAGATTGTTCAATCCGTCTGAATGCTTGGAATATGTATAATAATCATCTTGGATCTTTAGACTATTCTTTCTTAGCAGAACTATAATTGCGAAGGAACCTTTCCTTTGTTAAAAACCTGTGGATTTAATGGTACCCTAGGCTGTGATTGTTGTTTTTATGATGTTCTCACACCTTACCTGTCATTGTTTATCTGTGTTTCTTTTGGGGTGGTGATTTTTTTTGTGCATTTAATTCAACGATTTTTCCATCCCTGTCAGTGTTTCCTTTATTAATGAACTTAATGTGGTTTCTCTCCTGGTGTGATTCTGTGCACATTTCTTCTTATTAGTGACTGAGTTGTGGCTGGAATGGCCACCGTTGCCTTAGCTACGACTGTGTTAATTACAACTTTGATTCTTAAACTCGTTGAGGAAGTTGGAGGGTGTCCTACCCTTGAGTGAAATCGGAACCTCTGCCTAAGTCATGACATCATTGAACTCCTGTTAAAGGAAGGGAATGGTATGTTGGAGTCGGTGATGTCCCATTTGGGAGAGATGGGGTGTCATCATGAATGACTTCTGTGTTTAGTTTGGCATGATGACTGTAAACATTCTTCTTTGTGCTTGTTGTTAACGATCACGTTTTTGGCCAATTTATTTATGTTGCATCCTTCTTGTTATTGCCCATGAATTGAGGTTAATTCATTGATTGATTTTGTTGTTACTCGCCCATGAATTTGTTGTTAAATCTGATGATTGTGTGTTGAATTACTTTACCCCAATTTTTCCTTTAAAACATAGCCGGGTTGTTGTTAAAAGACCCCCATTTGGCCTTTAGTGTAGCTTGTGTTTGTGGTTGAGTGGCACAACAAGTTTCCCCTTTGATAAATACGTTTCTAGGAGGCCCATGTTTGAATTCAAGGCTGGTGCGTGTACCAGTTTCCAGCTGACTAGTCACTCCTTCAAGAGAAACCCCTAGACAACAGGTGGAAAGGGTTGACACGTTCTACACAAAAGTTAGTTATCATTTTTCAACAACTACTCCCTTTATAGCCCATGTTAGTACAACATTCATTATTGACTGGACAACCCTTCTTCCGTTTAGACAATCCTTAAATTAATTTAGACCAGATTGACGTTAGTTTGAAATTCAATTTTATTTTTATTTTTTCAGACTTGCTAAATTAGAAAGTGTTGTGGCATAATGTTATTATGGCCCCCTTTAAAGAATGCTAAATTAAGGTTGTACAATTTTTGTGTTCTAATTGATTAACGCTATATTTTTAAAGGAAAAATGTGTAATAGTTGGAAAAGGTCATATATTCTTCAACCATTCAGTGTGTTATTATCTTAATTTGTAATGCCCAATAATTGACCTTTCATTTTATTTAGTAATCATTAGTGGAATGGTCATTTATAATGAATATATGATATATATATGTTCAACCAAAGAAGGTATTATTTTAATAGGTTTTAATGCCTAGCTTATAAATCTTTTATTTGCTAATTAGCTAGTGGAATCACTAGATATATTGATTACTGTTATGTAGCAATAATCGTTAATGGCTTACATGTCCTTCCAAACTATGATTGCATTAAGGTTAAATTGATGGCAGGTTGATGTCCCACTATGATTTAGACTTGCTCACTTGACACATCTTTAATGTTAAATTGGATTGGCGTACATTGGCTTAACGACGTTTAGACTCGTCGATTTTTATGTTAATTTAGAAGTACAATTTATAGATTAATTGAAATGGACTTACTATTAGATTAGTAACCAATGTTAATTAAATGGTCAGTTGAAAATTCATAGACGATTTAGTGGATGGGATGTTGATGAAGTCTTACATTGGTTAGCGTCTTAATTGGGTCATCCTATGGCGTCTCGTCAACCTGTTGTTTGGGTTGGGGTGTGGTTTTCCTTCAGTATTTGGTTTCTAGTGCGTCGGAGTTTCCTAGAGTCCTTGGTTTAGGTAGGTTGTGTTGCACCAAGGTTATTGACGCATCTATCACCTGGGGACCACATGATTCCTGATGAGGGGATCATGACGCACCCTATTTGGATAGCGGTGAATGATAGTTGGTCAGAGTCGGTGTTTTCCAGGTGAGTGTTGTCCCTTATCATGTAGGCATGGTCATGTTGTGTCAGGAGGGATGTAGTCACCTCCTTGTTCCTCAGAACAATCACCAACCTTGAGACCTTAAATGGTCAAAATCGATGGCTACCTGGGCTTAAGCATTGCTTATGTGTTCTGGAGGTCATAACCATTGCAGGGTAGGACGAGCGGGTAGTCATTCTTATTATTTGTTGGTTGAATTTCGTACATTGCTTCCAGGTGCTTGATGTGATTTTATGTTAGGTCGTTATGTTGTTGTTGCGTGAGTTGCATGCATTGTGTTCATCGTCGTGTTGCAATGTTCAGTATAATGTCATTATTACCTTCCTACACACACACAAAAAAAAACAATTAAGGGTGCTTTTACTGGTTGTACATCATAGGCATCGTACCAGATGGGGATGTCACATGTGGTATCAGAGTGGGTTCAACCCACAACTTGGGATTGCTACGAATTTCATGATATGATTTGATTATATTGTTGCTAATTGAGTTGACTTGTATTCGTATAGCTAATCATGGTTAGAGGACGTCACGGAGGCAAACGACGGGGTTCTAGGGGAGGAGGCGTGATGCCTCCAGTACCATCCATGCCTGAGGGGTCTAACCCCCAGGGAGACAAGAAGGTTCTTGGATAGGAGCAGATAGAATTTGGTGATGTGGTTGGAATGATGAGATATTTTCAATGCATGTCTGAGGCACTGATCAACCATTTGGACAGAGATGAGGCCAAGTTTTTGGCACCTGCTGAGGTTCCTATGTGTGCCCTAATCAATACTGGTAGCATTCACTGTGAACTCAAGAAGATCAAATTTCCTAAGTTCTTTGGTGCCCCGGACGGTGCAGCCGTTGAGGCATGGTTGGAGAACATGGCGATGTGCTTTTCACTTCGCGATTATACCTCCAACATGAAGGTATGCATGGTGGTCTTTCAACTAAAGGGGAGCGCTCTCCTATGGTGGGAGACGCTCCTACCACAGCTGAATGTGGTCGTCGAAGATGTGTCATGGGAACTGTTATAGGAATGGTTCCAAGAGAGGTACCTTTCAGAGGAATTCATTGATCATCAGCTCAATGAGTTCAACACCTTATGATAGGGTGATCGTACGGTGCCCGAGTACGAGGCCCATTTTATGGAGTTGCTCTGGTATGCTCTGCACCTTAACACTAAGAAACTTAAGGTCAAAAGGTTCATGTTCTGCCTTAACGATAGCACCCATGGAAAGGTCAGGATTTTGATGCCTCAAACCTTGCATGATGCCGTCCAGAAGGCCCTCATAGTAGGGGAGGAGATTATCAGCGGGGGTCAGACCAGGACTCCAACGAGACTAGCAAGGCAGGTGTCATCTGGAGTAGAGCAGCATTAGACACCAGCCAGAAATACATCGGGATATCATGGCTTCCAGAGGGGATCCACTTTCACTACACCTCGGTGACCAACACCTCAGCAGCGAACACCTTATCAGGGATCACAACATTAGAAACAACGTCGACCGCAACAACAACAATTTAGGCCTGTTTAGCATAACAGACCAAGATTCCAGGCCAGTGGACTGTCATCTTCTACTTTGGGTTCTAAGACTATTGGACCAAAGAAGGGGTGTTGGACATGTGGGGAGCCACACTACCAGCGTGACTTCCCGGTGGAGAGGACTAGAGCGTCAGGATCAGCCAGACCCACTACCATGGGAGATATGGGTAAGGCCCATTGGATTCATGCAATGGTGAATAACCACCAGGCAGAGCATCAGTTGACTGTGATCGAGATGAAAGGTACCATCGCTAACCAGACCCTTAGTATTTTGATAGATCACGGTGCTACCGAGGGTTCCATTTCTGGTGCAGCGCTAAAAAGGATTAAGGTAAAGGTAGTCGAACATGATGCATTTAACTTTGTAGAGATGGCCTCAGGAGACAAAAAAAAGGTTGGAGGAAGGGTTACGAGCTGTGTCCTTAACCTGGGAGAGTTTGTCACAAGGGCCAACCTGTACGTCATGATCCTAGGATCTTACGATATCGTGATTGGTATGTACTTGTTGGAATCACATGAGGCAATACTCAACTGTAAGACAAAATGGTTGAGCTTGGTCGATGACAAGGGACAGAGACATGCGATTGTAGGACAGAACAAGGGAGTTTCCCTGAGGTTCATCTCTTACTTATAGCTACGGAGGAGCATGCACAAGGGGTGCAAGATTTATGTGATCCTTGTGTTAAACGAGAAGGGATTAGCGAAAGGCTTAGAACACCTTCCGGTGGTGAGAGAGTTTGTGGATGTATTTCCGGAGGAGTTACCTGGGATGTCGTCAGAGAGGGAATTGGAGTTTACCATAGACCTAAAATTGGGGAGTGAACTGATAGCAAGAGTGCCTTATCAGATGTTGACCTTGGAGTTACAAGAGTTGAAAATGAAACTGAAGGAGTTGTTGGACCTGGGACTGATATGTCCAAGTGTGTCATCGTGGGGTGCGTCTGTTATTTTCATACGAAAGAAGGATGGATCATGGAGTCTCTGCATTGAATACCATCAATTGAATAAGGAAATGATAAAAAATCAGTATCCATTGCTAATGATTGATTATCTGTTCGATCAAATGAAGGGTGTGACAGTTTTCTCAAAGATCGACTTGCGATTAGGATACCACCAATTACGGATTAAGGAAGATGACGTTCCTAAGACCTCCTTTAAGATGACGTTTGGACATTACGAGTTTACTGTTTTACCATTTGGACTGAAAAACACCCCAGGGCTATTTATGAGTTTGATGAATAGGGTGTTCTGCGAATACTTGGACAACTTCATCCAAGTATTCATTGACGATATTTTGATCTACTCTCGGACGACAGAGGAGCATGATGAGCACTTGTGCTTGGTACTACAGTGTCTGCGAGAGCACAAATTGTTTGGGAAGTTTTCCAAATTCTCACTTTAGGGCATGTCATCTCCGAAGAAGGCATCACAGTGGATCCAGCAAAGGTCGAGGCTATCATGGAATGGCCTGCGCTGATGAATGTCCCAGAAGTGTGCAACTTCATGGGTTTAGAAGGATACTATCGACGATTCGTTGAGGGATTTTCGAAGATAGCAAATACAATCACGAATTTGCAGAAGAAGAACAAGAAGTTTGTTTGGACCGAGAAATGCGTGGAAACATTTTGGAGGCTCAAGGAGTTGTTGACAACAACAATGATACTAAAGTTCCCTGACATGGACGCGGACTTCTTGGTATGCACTGACGCATCCAAGGAAGGGTTAGACAGGGTCTTTATGCAAGACGGACGAGTGATCGCTTACATTTCGAGGAAACTGAGAAGGCATGAGGAGAAGTATGTGACGCATGCTTTGGATTTGTTAGCCATCATTTATGCCTTGAAGGTTTGGAGACACTACCTTGTTGGATGGAAATTCGAACTAAAGACTGACCACTGTGGACTACAACACATCTTTACACAAAGCGACCTGAACGCACGACAACGACGTTGGTCAGAATTGCTTAGTGAGTACGACTTCAAGATTACTTAAATCAAAGGGATAGTGAACCAAGTGGAAGACACATTGAGTTGGATACCATGCATATTTTTGGTGGTACCTCTTCAAACAAATATACGTGAAAAGATACTAACTTTACAGTGTGACGATGAATGGTACAAAGAGGTTGAGGGTTTTATCAGACAAAACACAATGATGGTACCACGATTTGAAGGATTTTCATTTGATAGCGATGGTTTATTGAGGTTTAAAAATTGGATCTACATACCGTTGAATGACGAGTTGAGGATGTTGATCCTAAGCGAGGCTCATATCGCAGTTTACATGGCTCACCTAGGAGTCATGAAGATGAGGGTAGACCTTAAACCCTTATTCTTTTGGAAGGGAATGAAGGCATACATAGTCAACTATGTGGCCATATGTCTATAATGTCAGTAGGTAAAGGCTAAACATGGACACCCAGCAGGATTACTACAACCACACACTATTCCGGAATCCAAATGGGACGTTATTTCGATGGATTTTATTGTTGGATTGCCACTGACGGCAAGGAGACATGACTCGATTTTCGTAATAGTATACACTCTGACGAAGAGTGTTCATTTTATTCTTGTGCATATGACGTATCAAGCACCTGACATAGCCAAAGTTTTCATTAGTGAGATTGTGAAGATGCATGGCATGCCTAAGAGGATTATATCCAATCGAGGATCAGTTTTTATTGGACAATTTTGGATGAGTTTCCAAGAGGCCTTGGGAACCCAACTTAACTTTAGTACTTCGTATCACCTGGAGACTGATGGGTAGAATGAATGAATGAACCATACCTTAGAGGACATGTTGTGCATGTACGTGATGGACCAACAAAAGAGTTGGGAAGAATTCTTGCCACTAGTGGAGTTTGCTTACAACTACAGTTACCAGAAAACCATTAAGATGGCGCCTTTCAAGTTTCTTTATGGGCGACAGTGTCAGACGACTTTGAGTTGGGATCGGCTTGAGGATAGGATCATGGTAGGATCATAAGTGATCCAAGAAATGGAAGAGAAAATGAAAAAAATAATACAAAGAATTAAAGAAGTGCAGGATCGACAGAAGAGTTATGCCGATGCGCACCATGTCGACCGTAGTTACGAGGTTGACGATTGAGTCTTCTTGCGGGTTAAACCGCATAAGAGTTCAATCAAGTTTGGGAAGGGAGATAAACTCTCTCCTAGGTTCATGGGCCCTTTTGAGATTGTGGAGAGAAAGGGGCCCGTGGCCTATCAACTAGCCTTGCCTGATTCTTTGAGGTATATACATGATGTTTTTCATGTATATGTTTTGAGACATTATATTAGTGATCCTACACATGTTATTGACATGAGTTCCTTGTAGGTATTAGATGAGGGGGCGCTCATGGATGAGCCAGTCCGCATCTTGGATCATCGTGTTTGATAGCTACGACGTCGAACGGTAGATCAGGTCAAGGTCCAGTGGGACAATTATAGTCCACACTCGGCGACTTGGGAGGACGCATATGATATGCACCAGCAGTTTCCATTTTTGTTTGATAGATAAACATATGATACTGTGATACACTTTATTTTGACATATATACTGTGAAACTTCGGGATGAAGTTTAGACCAAGAGGGGGTGTATGTAACATCCCACTCTAGCACACTGAGCAAACTTATTATTTGAGGACACTTGCTCGCAAGTGATTCGGATTATTATGCTATTAAATTTTTTGATTTTGATTATGAGGCATTATGGGTTGATGAGATGTTGTTTTACTACATTGACATAGACATGTGCTATTGACTTGGTTTTACTGAGTGTGCAAGATTTTGGACCTCGAGGATGTAGAGGCATCGATAGAACCCCTTGGACTTCAGATCGAGTCAGGGAGTGTACCATTGGTGTTCGATTGTATTATTGTGATATTAGTGCATCTGATTAGATGACATGATATGGATATATTTTGACATGATTTTTTGATGATGCAGGCTGACGATAGCTTGCCGACCAAACTCACATATGGAGTAAAGGGGTCACGCATGACTACCAGATATGTTGAGGGAGAGGTGTGGACAACATCCCTACCACAACCTACTAGCACTCCTGTCGTGGCTCGAACTGTAGGTTAACATTTACCAAGTTCGAGAGGACCCACGATGATGTGAGGGCATACTGCGACAGTCGCTCATGATGATTATAAGGGGTGTGCAATAAGACAGGGGCCTTATTCCTTAGAGGCCCTTAGTCTCCCACAAGTTCACCTAGTAGAGTTTTGACTCCAGGGGTTTTTTATGTCTACCAAGTCAGTCAAAAGGTGAGTGGCACCCTTGGAGCACCTAGTGAATCCTGAAGGGCACATCACGCAAGGGAACAGATGATGCAAGTGGCACCCTTGGAGCACCTAGTGTGTCTTGAAGGGCACGTCGCGTTGTTTTGATAAATGAATGAACCTAGTCGGCCTTAGGATGAACAATGTGATAAGAATTA
>ML777045.1:1044722-1058836 GCA_009831015.1 Picea engelmannii
GTAATTAATTGGAATAAAATTTGGAATAAAAAAAAATAATAATAATTGCAATAAAATTTAATTTAAAAAAAAATTAACTCGAATAAAATTTGGAATAAAAAAAAAAAAAATTGAAATAAAATTAAAAAGGGGGGGAATTAATTGTCTTATTATTTTGATAATTTAAAATATACTAATTAAATGAGAAAAGGGAAAAAAGGGTTAATTTCCACACCTTCCTTTTTGAGTTCTAATTAAAAAGGGGAAAGAGGGAAAATCTAAAATATTAGGAAACTAGGAAAAGAGGTAAACACAAAAAGAAAAAAAAAGGAAACAAAAAGGAAAAAAGCGGAAACTCAAACTTAGTAAAGTATCTACCATTTGAGAGCTTTCTAATTTAAACTGAACTAGCAATTTAATAATAGGGAAAGCCATTAAAACTTGTAAGAGAATTTGGGGGTGCCTAGGAGTGATTCTAGGAGTAATTCTATGTGGGTGAGGGAAATAAAGATAATTAATTAATTAAAGAAATTAATTTTTGGAGGAATAAAGGGGATGGGTGACACTGGTACGGGGAGGAATGTTTAGGAACTAAATTTAAAAAAAAAAAACTTAATTAAATGAGATTTTAGGAAAGTAAGGAACCATGAAACTCTATATAATGAAGGGAGGAGATAGAGGTTGGATCTCTTCAATTTGTTTAACGTTACGCTGCATAAATATCTACTTGACCGATTTAACTTGTGGGAGTGGGGATACCCAGCTCAGTGAGGAGTGGTAGCTCAGCCTTTCTAGGCGAGCTGGGAGCTAGTTGAAATCTCTATATAGTGTGTGTGTGGCCCCTTTGTGGCTCGGAGGGCTAAGGGGGAAGAAGAGTACCCCTAGCATTCGCTGGGAGGTACCGGTGAAGTCTCGTCGGTCGACAAGCGGAAGTTGCATGGAGCGTGCGGGATGTCATTAAGAGCGGGTGATCCGGCAACGATATGCTCTCTTCATTTGTGTATGATAGATTGTATTAGGACTTATGCTTTTATTTGTGTATTTAATAGAGAAGTAAACTGATTTATTTTTAAAAATTGATGACTGAAACCTTTCTTAGCCTAGCTCGATGATTGTGGACTCCCATGGCCTTCGTTTTCCCACATGTCTTGACCACCTTGCTGTGTTGATTGTGTTCTTCATGGTTGTTTAGCCTTCGTCCCTAGCTCACCAGTCCTTTCCTGAGCAGTCTGCCAGGAGCCTGATCTACGGTCATCGCCTTGCCATTAAAAGACCTATGGATCTCAATGCCCTTCTTTTCTATGCGAAGATGATGAGCGAAGGACACACCTATTAGTCGTCTACCCTTGATGCTTGTACTTGGCTGAAGGTTCACCTTGGTCCTGGATGCGGTTTTTTTAACCCTGCAATGTGATTGTTGGCGAAGTTTTTCCCTAAACTCGGCATGATTTTATCTCCTCGTTATCTCATTTTATCCTGTTTTTATATCTTGATGGATCAAATCCTCACCCTAAGCTTTTTTAATTATTAGATAATTGTAAATCTACATTGTGTATCAAGGGATAATTTTAACCCTATGTAGTTTTGTTTGGATTGGTCTGCTATATATATACATGTGTTAGTTAAAGGTGATTGTCTTTGTTCGTTCCTGTTCTTATACAAATTTCATAATGAATCTCTCTACATAATAGGATTAAGACTGTTCAATCCGAATAAATGCTTGGAACACGTATAAGAATCAGCCTGGATCTTTAGACTATTATTTCTTAGCAGACCTGTAATTGTGAAGGAACCTTTCCTTTGTTAAAAACCTGTGGATTTAATGGTACCTGGGGCTGTGATTGTTGTTTTTATGATGTTGTCACACCTTACCTATCATTGTTTATTTGCGCTTCGTTTGGGGCAGTGATTTTTCCTGTGCATTTAATTCAACGATTTTTCCATCCCTGTCAGCATTGCCTTTATTAAGGACCTTAATGTGGTTTCTCTCCTGGTGTGATTTTGTGCACGTTTCTTCTTATCAGCGACTGAGTTGTGGTTGGAATGGCCATCGTTTCCTTAGCTACAATTGTGTTAATTACACCTTTGATGCTTAAACTCGTTGAGGAAGTTGGAAGGTGTGCTTCCCTTGAGTGAAATCGAAACCTCTGCGTAAGTCACGAAATTATTGAACTTCTGTTAAAGTAAGGGAATGATATGCCAGAGTTGGTGATGTCCCATTTGGGAGCCTTCAATGGGGTGTCATCACGAATGACTTCTGCGTTTAGTTTGGAGTGATGACTATAAACATTCTTCTATCCACTTGTTGTTAAAGATCATTGTTTTGGCCAATTTATTGATGTTGAATCCTTCCAGTGATTGCCCACAAATTGAGGTTAATTCCTTGAATGATTTTTTTGTTACTTGCCCATGAATTTTATATTAAATCTGATGATTGTGTGTTGCATTACTTTACCCCAATTTTTCCTTTAAAACGTAGATGGGTTGTTGTTAAAAGACCCCCGTTTGGCCTTTAGTGTAGCTTTTGTTTGCGGTTGAGTGGAACAACAAGTTTCCCCTTTGATAACTATGTTGTTGGGAGGCCCATGGTTGAATTCAAGGCTGGTGCGTGTACCAGTTTCTAGCTGACTGCTCACTCCTTCAAGAGAAACCCCTAGCCGATAGGTGGAAAGGGTTGACATGTTCTACACAACAGTTATTTATCATTTTTGAATAGCTACTCCCTTTATAGCCCATGTTAGTACAACATTCATTATTGACTGGACAACCCTTCTTCTATTTAGATAGTCCTTAAATTAATTTAGACCAAATTNTGGCATAATGTTATTATGGCCCCCTTTAAAGCATGCTAAATTAAGACAGTATGGTTTTTTTGATCTAATTGATTAACGCTATATTTTAAAGGCAAAATGTGTAATAGTTGCAAAGGGTTATATATTCTTCAACCATTCAGTGTGTTATTATCTTAATTTGTAATGCCCACCAACTGACCTTTCATTTTATTTACTAATCATTAGTGTAATGGTCATTTATAATGAATAGATGATATCTATATGTTCAACCAAATAAGGTATTATTTTAATAGGTTTTAATGTCTAGCTTATAAATCTTTTATTTACTAATTAGCTAGTGGAATCACTAGATATATTGATTAATGTTACGTAGAAACAATTGTTAATGTCTTACATGTCCTTCCAAACTATGATTGCATTAAGGTTAAATTGATGGCAGGTTGATGTCCCACTATGATTTAGACTTTCTCACTTGACACATATTTAATGTTAAATTGGATTGGCGTACATTGGCTTAACGATGTTTAGACTCATCTATTTTTATGTTAATTTAGAAGTACAATTTATGGATTAATTGAAATGGACTTACTATTAGATTAGTAATCGATGTTAACTAAATGGTCAATTGACAATTCTTAGATGATTTAGTGGTTGGGATGTTGACGAAGTCTTACATTGGTTAGTGTCTTAATTGGGTCATCCTCTGGCATCTCGTCAACTTGTTGTTTGGGTTGGGGTGTGGTTTTACTTAGGTATTCGGTTTCTAGTGCGTCGGAGTTTCCTAGAGTCCTTGGTCTGGGTAGGATGTGTTGCACCAATTTTATTGACGCGTCTATCACCTGGGGACCACATGATTCCTGATGAGGGGATCATGATGCACCCTATTTGGATAGCAGTGAATGATAGTTGGTCGGAGTCGATGTTTTCCATGTGAGTGTTGTCCCTTAGCATGTAGGCGTGGTTGTGTTGTGTTGGGAGGGATGTAGACACCTCCTTGTTCCTCAGAACAGTGGCCATCCTTGAGACCTTAAATGGTCAAAATCGATGGGAACCTGGGCTTGAGAATTTCTTATGTGTCCTGGAGGTCCTAACCATTGCAGGGTAGGATGGGTGGGTAGTCATTCTTATTCTTCATCGGTTGAATGTCATACATTGCTTCCAGGTGCTTGATGTGATTTTATGTTAGGTTGTTATGTTGTTGTTGCATGAGTTGCATGCTTTTTGTTCATTGTCGTGTTGTGATGTTGAGTATAATGTCATTATTACCTTCCTACTCACACACACACACAAAAAAAAAAAAGAGTTTAAGGGTGCTTTTACCGGTTGTACATCATAGGGGTCATACCGGATGGGGATGTCACATGTGATGGGGATGTTTCTTTACAGTTGTTGTCAGAGTCTAATTTTGTTCAGTTTGGGAACTATTCAGGGTAGTGATGGCCCTGTAGTAGTCATGCTTAGCCCTTAGTCTCACTATTTATAGTTAGAATAACTAGTCTATGTTTTGTTTATTTTCTACAACTATGCTTATTTTCTTAGTAGTTGTATGGATTTCATATGGAACTGGGCCTTTGTTACTATTTTTAGATCTACTTATCCTACTGCTTGAGGTACTACATGGACATGGCTAAATATGGCCCTATCCATGTACATTGACATGCCTGAATTCAGGCATGTCCCTATACATGGACATGGCCATATTTGTCCTTGTCCATGGATAGGGAAAATTCCAAATTCGGGCCTGTCCCTGTACATGGACAGGGATGAATAAGTCCTTGTCAACATTCTAAACTCAATTTTTTAACTCTAAATTTAATTTTTCTAGAAATTAAACATTTAAACATATTTGAAATTCATCCCTGTTTAAAAATTGAAAATTTGGCCCTGTTTAAACATATTTTAAACATGTTTAAAAAATTTAAATTTAAACTTATTTAAACATAAGGGACATAGCCATACTCAACCCTGTCCATGTACATGTACAGGCCTGAATTCAGGCTTCTCACTGTACATGGATAGGGTTAAATAAGGCCCTGTCAAAAATTGAAAATTAACTTCTAAATTATAAATTATAAATAGAAATTTAAAATTTTAACTAGAAATAGAAATTTAAAATCTAAATTCTAAAATTCCAATGTAAATTTAACTTCTAAATTCTAAATTCTACATGGATAGGGACGGTTTAGTTTTATTTGTCAAATTATGCAATTTCTGCTTTGTTCTTTGCTTAACAATTATTTTATTTCATGTCTTGTTTTAACAACAGATCAAGGTTTTATTTGACGAGATTAAAATTTGTTTTGGTTTCTTTTTTCATAGTAAAAATTGGCCTGAGTTTTACAGAGACAACTATGGGGAGGATTGAATAAGGAACTAAAATTCTTACTGAAGGTGGATATGAATTTTTTTTTCGAAAGACTTTTGAGACTATCCCAAGGGAAAAAATTCAGAAGGTATATGCATGTTATTTGTCAACTTCTTTAGGGCCCATTATAGGAACATTGTATTTGTCTACTGTGATGCTTTCTTTTTGTAGTGATAGTCCTCTTTCTTATTACCCTCATCTTGGTCAGACTGAATGGAGTTATTATAAGGCATGATCCTTTAACAGACAATTTCCTTGGGAAGTGTAACCGAGAACTAGTATAAGAGGATAACAAAAATGAATCAAAAGTAAAGATAGATCAGGACTAGGGAATCTCAATGCAATGATTGAGAATAGCTCTGGATACATGCAATGCATGGAGAATTTTTGAATGTCTTCTACTTATGTAGAAAATATATACAAGCACATTACGCAGTTGAAAATGGATAGAGATAGGGTACCTAAAGGGCGTTAAAGGTATATTGTAAATTGACAGGGCCGAAAGCAATCTAAATAAAAAAATTTAATCCTAATTTAAAAAACTAAATTCTAATTCTAATCTAAATTCTAATCTAAATTTGGCTTTGTTCTAAAGTTTAAAATTTACACACATTTAAACATTATGGAGAGGGCCATATTCGGCCCTGTCAACAATCTAAAAAACAAATTTAAATCCTAATTTAAAAATCTAAATTCTAATCTAATTTAAATTCTAATCTAAAATCTAATTCTAATCTAAATTATGATTCTATTATAAATTATAACTCTAATATAAACATACATGAATGATGTTCGTTGCTCCAACGTCCACCGCCCATCCACCCACATCAAATTCCCCCAACAAACTCCAGTAACAACATCAAACACCAACAACACAAAACGCTCTCCACACAACAAGATATGAACTCGCAAAAACTATGACATGAGCGATGTGTGGGTAATATATAAACATTTTTTCGGCCGAAATAATGTTTCAGTCGAAAGAACTTTTCGACCGAAAGATATTTCAGACGAAACATTATTTCGATCGGAATATCTTTCTGTTGAAAAGACGTTACCGGATGAAAAAATATCTGTCCGGATAAAATTTTACACGAAAATCGAGGGCATCATCAGGGTGCCATTCAATTTGACTTTCAAAAGTTCAGCCAAAAAAAAAATTAGTTCGGCCGAAAAAATGATTTTCAGAATTTTGGAGACTCGATTGTCACGAAAGTGTAACCCACCTTCATGATTCCACCCCTAACCTAATTTTTTTATCCTGAGCTTGTTTATTGCAATGTAGGGATGAAAATGGAAAAGGTGTGAAGAGTGAGGGATGAGGGAATGAAGGGTGGAGAAAGGTGACGAAGGATTGGGCAGGGTGATGAAGGATCGGGTGAAATATATGGAAGGGGAAAAAGGAATCAACTGAGACCAACAAGACAGATGTCTTCATCATGGGGGAAACGCCAAATGAGAAGCTGAAGAATCCAGTTACCTATGATTATAGGACCCCAACATAGGCTCCACCTGGGGATGGCAGATCTTTCAAGAATTGTCAAGAACCACCTAACTTTTAACATGCAGACTGATGCTTTATTCATTGGGCTGATCCCAAAATCTTATTATGCAATCTATACCTATTTTGATCTTTCCACTGAAAGAAAAATAAAAAATGAACAATGTTGAAAAATAGATGCTCGAAATACTAAGCTTATTCACACTCTCCTACCCTAATCTACTACAATCACTGCTCAATTAGGTAATGGAAAAAAGCTAATGATTCCAATCCAACAATCGATCTAATAACTTTGTTTTTTCATTGTTTTTAATAAGTATCAGAACTATATCTTGCAAAGGCGTTAATTATTGTTTTCAAGTATGATATTTACAATAGAGACCTCGGAAATCCCGAAGAACAAAATTAATGCCAGGAATAGATTAGGGCTCTACAGTGAAAAAATTCTCGATATAAGTAACTATAGGATCAAGGTAGAACTGACATGTTCCTTGATTTTTAAATTTAGCCAATTCAGCAACATGATCTGGCACTGTATCTATGCTATTTGCATCCTCATGCAATTTCTGATATGGCTGCAAATTTTTTGTTGAACTTTGAAATGAGACTCCTGTTTAAGAAAACCATGAAAGAGACTACCTAATGATGTCTATATCATAACCTCTTTTAAGTTCATATCCGGCCAACAAACCATGAATTTGGCAACACAAGTCATCCAAGAAATCAACTACTGGATATTGTAAGAACTGAGATGTTTGTTGCATTGGTTCCAATGAAAGTTCTTGATCTTCTGTGTGCTTAGTATGCATGACCTGATTAAAAATTATCTTCAAAAATTGAAATGAATTAAAGCTTAATGGTACAAAGTAATTTTAGGTTAACTCATACTCTATCTCGGGCTCTAAGCTTTCATATGGGAATTGAAAATCAATGTAGCTCAAGGGCTGCAATTCTAGGTTTACAACAACATCCATATCCTCAATGACATCTTCAACTAAGTGATCATAACACTTTTCATCTTTACTGTCAACAACTTGTGTATACTTTTCTTTCATAATTTTAAATGAAGAGAAACATAAAGGCATAGATATTTCACTTACTCTAAGATTTGTTGCATTTTCCTCCTTGGTGTCATAATCAATATGCACAGGTTGATTGTCATATTTGAGTTGTAATTGATCTTCTTCCTTCCAAGAGCATGATGTTGATTGCTTTGAACAATCAACATCTATTTCAGCCACATAATCATCATCATACTTATCATAGTTGGGTAGATTATCCAGGTAGGAAATGTCATTGAACATGCACATCATATCCGCTGGTTGTTCCTCTACAAGTTGATATGGAGTTTAATCTTTGACTGTGTCATGAATCAAATACATGAAATGATCATTTTCCAATCCATGATACCAAGGGTGAGATACAAAGTGTTTGGGAACAATGACCCTTTATTTCTCTGTAATCAATGGGACACGATGCCTTTGAACAACAAGTTGTTCTGTTATGCTAATCCTATGTAACATTTCTTCCATGGTGTTTTCCAGAATGTCTAGTTTAGCTTCTGAAGATTCCAGCTGCTCCTTTTCTTTGTTCTTTCTATCTTCTGCCTCTAACTTTTAACTTTTGATCAGAAAATTAGCTTCCACACTAATTACACTATATTTCATCTCCTTGAGTGTAGTAGCATTCCTTTCTCTCAACTGAAATTCCATCTCTGGATCAAAGGAATCTAGGTAGCATAAAAGAGTTGAACCAGGAGGTGGTATTATATCAGTAGACATGGAATTGTAAACTTGATTGAATCTGGATGAAAAGTGTTGAACTGTCTCTCATGGTTGTCTTTTCAAATGATAATACTCTTCTAAAATGAGAAAAATATTTCTCTTGATTTCCCATTTACCAAGGAAGACTTCTAAAAACTGCTAAAGATTTGGAATGCTTGTAGCTGAATTTTTTTTGAACCATTCCTTAGCTCTACCTTGCAAAGATAAAGCGAAAAACCTAATGCAGGCATCAACTTCCTCAACCTCAAAAATGTCAAGAGAATTATAAATATCCTAAATGTGTTTCTCAACAGTAATTTTATCATGTTCTCCATCAAATATCAGAAGATGTTTGTAATAATTGGCAAGGAAATCAGGAGTATAAGGGGTAATATAAGAGGCTTGTATCTATCTGGAATATTTACAAGTGTAGGAGTGTGTACAGGATCTGTAAAACTAGGCTTGATCTCTTGAGGTTCCTCAGTTTGAATTTGATCAACATGAATTTCAACAATATGGTCTTGGACATGTTCACAAAAAGGGAAGAAATAATTAAAAATGAAACCAATTACATCTTGGATAAAATTCCAACTTAAATACCTGATCTTTTCAGATGGTCTGGTTATTTTTCATGTTCTTCCTCTAGTGGAGTCTTTGAATTGAGACTGATCTGGAGTTGATTGGAGTCGCTAGTAAATTTATGTTTCTGAATTCAGTAGACAATGGAATTACCAAGTGAATGATACAACCTTCCTATTTTTGGCTTCTGTTCACCATCAAAAGTCAAAACTGAAACTTGAAGTGCACTACTGGAGAAATTTCCTCAATGTGGTCACCATTATGTTAGCACTCTGCAATTTTCCCAAGGTTGTGGAGACAATCACCGAGGTAACATCAAACCGCTTTGAGTTAAGGATATATCCCTCCAAGACTCAGAGAGGTATCTCTCTATCAAATTTAGATTTGTTTGAATATAGATCTTAGGCTAGTTATGAAATACAGTGTTTTATTTTTTTTAAATGATTGGTTGGAACAGGGAAAGAGGTCCATTGGGAAATGGAGTCAAAGAGATATAATCCAATCAAAGAAGGGTCTATAGGGAAGCCTACAGGGAAAGGTAGGCACTGTGTTGGATCCTTTAAAGTTTGGTAGATGGTCAAGAATAAAATGGGATGGAAACAGATCATAACAGGGCAGTTAAGAGTCCTAGGAATGACCTTCAGGCATAAAACAATAATCTCTTTAAAACAATAGAGAAAAGAAACACATATGAAAAATAGAGAAAAAATAATTACAGAGAGAAAAACTTCACTAGCATAATGACACAGGAATCCTATAACTGTAATATTGTTTTGATAGAATATGGCTCTATGAGGTGATTAAAATAATGAATTCTTATTTTTGGTCAAGTCTAACAACCCTTACTCTATTACAAAAATGGATAGAAATAACAAATACAATACTGAGACTCAGGATATCGAATTCAATCCTCCTGGCTAAAAATAACTAGTAAATCCGAAAAAGATTTGAACTGAAAACTAGGCTGAATCTGCTGAAAAAAGGGGGTCAACTCAGACATAATTTTCTCCTCAATGATGACACCTGTGGAAACCCTGTAGGGGTTTATTTTATATGAGTTTTTTCTGGAGCAAAAACCTCCTTTGTTTTCTCCAATTTCGTCTCCATATCGCCGAAACACCTCCCACAAAATCAAGACTGAAACATGAAAAACCAGAAACCTGAAAAAAGGGGCTAAAATATGGCTTCGATTATCCCAGCTGGTTGAACCTATGAAAAAAATGGAAGAATTTTTTTTCTCCATCCCGTGATTAACAAAAACCTCTCTCATTTCTTTAAAATTGGTTTCCATTTTCTTGGAATCCACTTCGGAAGACGACTGGTCAAAACTGGAAAAATGATGGTTTTGAGTTTTTTGAGTGAGCGATTTTGCAGGGGGGAAGGTGGTTTCCATACCCCCCTGAGGTGGTAAGTGGTATTGGGAGGGGGAGTATTAAATCACCAAGGGAAAGTGTCCCTCCCAATACCACTTTTCGGACCCCCCTTGGTGTTGATGGGACGTGAGGGGGGGTCTGGAATGTACGGGGGAATGTATGTGGGTAAAAAACATAGGATTATTATTTTTTTAGATTTTTTATTTTTGTTTTTTATATATTTTTTTGTATTTACATTTTGTTTTATTTTAATATTTGTTTTGTTTTTTAATATATGTATTATGTTTTACTTTATTTACTTTTTAATAAATGTTTATATTATTGTTTTTTTTGTTTATTATTTTATTTGAGTTATATTGTATTTTGTTTGTTTTTATATTTTATTTTACTATATGTTTTTATTCAATTTTTATTTAATGTTTAGTTAATAAAACACTAACCTAATGTTTTTATCCTAAGCTTGTTTATTTTAACGTAGGGAGGAAAATGGCGAAGGGGTCAAGAGTGAAGGATGAGGGAATGAAGGGCACAACAAGGTGATGAAGGATCGGGCAGGGTGATGAAGGATCAAGTGAAAAAGATGGAAGATGAAAAAGGAATCATCTGATACCAGCAATCTAGATGTCTTCATCAGAGGGGCAACACCAAATGAGCAGCTGAAGAATCAAGTTACCTATGATTATAGGACCCCAACAGATCATTGGCTACAAATCCTACGAATCCCAGGATTATGTTACAATTGATCACTAAGTCATATTACCATTTGAATACCAGCCAAACTTCATTCGACATTCAATCGGTTTCCACATGCCCACTTTTTGACCTCTTTTCAGATGAATTCTTCGATTTTACTCGGTCGATCCACCTCGACCTTTGACTTGATTTCAATGTCTTCAACTTCATCTTTACCTGGTCGAACCACCTCGACCTTCGATTTGTTATATATTCCTTCTAATATGTCTTTACCCATTTTAAACACCTCAAGATTCAACTTTGACTATCAGTCAATCCACCTCAACTAGAATTTCACTGCAAAAAATATAAAAACCCAACATTGATGATGTAATGCTTCCCATCCTTAATCATTCGGTACTATTTGACTCTCTGCATGAATAGTGCATCCCTCATATACATGTAGGGGATTCCAAACACTACTTCACATATGTCAAGGGGTACTACGTCCAATTACACTTCATCAATAAAATTAACACATACAACTGTTATGATCCAAAGCCTAAAAAACGATAAAAATTCAATGAATACAGTCCACCTCGAGGGTGAAATCTCTTTTACAATATATCCAATTCAAAATACAATATGATATGAGATAAGATGATACTAAGACTAGGTATCCTTTGTGTGTGTGTGTGTGTGTGTATCTATATATATATATATAGATAGGGGAAAAATGTACAATTATAGTGAAAGGGTATAATGAAGGGTTCTAGCCGACATACACATAACACTGTAAATGTAACAATTCATTATATATGTCTTAATAATGGTTTTTATACATAAAATGGGGCTTTTTCGAGGGCATAACATGCCCCTCCCATTCAAATAATTTTTTTCCTCAACACTTGACTAAACACGAGTGTTTCTACATGAATAATTTATCTTCCCATGTCACCTCTTCCAATGGTAAGTTCTTCCATTTGATGAGGTACTTCGTAATTGATCGATTTATCAGTTTCTTAATCCTTGTTTCAAGGACTATTTATTCTTCTAGTATGATTTTCATTTCTTCATTAATATTTGGTAAAATAGTTTAGAATGGTATCTTTTTGTTGGTTTCCTTCTTTAAGCAAGAAACATGAAAGACTAGATATACATGTGAAGATGGGGGAAACTCCAATTTGTAAGACATCCTTACAATCCTTTTCAAAACCATATAAGGGCCATAATATTTGGGTTCTAATTTATTGTCCTTATTTTTTCTCTTGATGGACATATTTTTATATGGTCATAGCCTCATAAATACATAATCCCCCACTTCAAATTCCCTTTCACTATGATGTTGATCATCTTTTTGTTTCATCCTATTTTCAAACAAAACTAAGTTATTCAATAATTTGAGAACCTTTTGTTGGTTCCCTATTTGTTCCTCTACTACATGAACCTTTTTAGTCCCTTTCAATATTGATGTGATGGATGGAGGATAGTATCCAAACACGCTAGAAATGGGGACATTTTTTTATGAATTATGAAATGATGTGTTGTACCACCATTCTACAAAGGCCAATTTCCTAACCCATTATGTTTGTTTATCATATGTAAATAAAAAAATATATCCTTCCATAAATTTATTCCCAATCTCATTTTCCCCATTGGATTAAGGATGGTAAGATGAGTTGTGAGCCAATTGAATACCCAAAAAAAAGAATTAGTCCAAACATTTTTAGTGAAAATTGGATCTCTATCACTTACAATAATATAGGGGAATCCATGTAGGTTTTGAATTGTTTCCATGAATGTTGTGACTATTGTACATTATTTAAAGGGATGAGAAAGAGAGAAAAAAATGTCATACTTTGTCAATCGATCCACTACTACCATGATGGAATTATTTCCTTCAGATTTGGGTAAACTTGTAATAAACTCCACTGAAACTTCTTCCCAACATTGACTTGATATAGATAATGGTTGTAGGAAACCTATAACAATGATTGTAGATCTTCGTTATTATATTGGTAGACCACGCATTCAGACAAAAACTTTTGAACATCAATTTTAAGACTTTCCTAGAAATAATATGTCTTGATCATGTGGTGTGTTTTCAAGAATTCTGAATTTCCTCCTATAGGTGAAGTGATTAATTCCAGAAGGACCTTTTGTTTGAGTTGGGAATTTTTACATAAATATAAGAGATCATTATACCATGGAAATTCATTCTCCCATACAAACTTATCTAATGAACTAGGGTCCTCTTGTAGTTGTTGAATGGTCTTCCATACCTCTTGATATTGCTTCCATTCTATCCTTCCTTGTTCCACTCAATTAGATAGTGGAATATAAATAACACATAGTAAAATTTCAATTACTTAGTCTTTATTTGAAAGGGAATCATCCACAACATTCTATTTTCCTTTTTTGTAGATAATTTCAATGTCATAACCTAGCATCTTTGATCCGAAAATAATCTTTAAAAGACTTGGTTGAGTTTCAAGCATGTGTTAAATTACCACTTAGGAATTAAGAAAAGAAGAACATCTTAATGAAACAATATTTCATCCATCATAAATAATGCATATTAGAAATTAAACATAAGGAACAAAAAAACATAACAACAAGCTTGATAACGTAATTCAGCAAGGTCTACTATGTCTCTGGGCGATTGTCTCAGTGGGGAAGGATTTCTTATTTCTCTTAAGTGCTACAAAAGTACAAAAAAATTGTGTAAAAAATATTACAAGATGGTTTGGTTGTGTTATCCTCAACCTAATGAATCCAACACAACTAGCGGCATCGAAAAAGGATGATTGTAGCTCCCAGAATTGGCCTCCAAAGTTCCCATCCTTAATGGATTTCCTACATAAAAATGGATTTAGCTTCTAAACTCTTAAGCATTATACTATTTTTTAACCTCCTTGGACTGTCAAAAACACTTGGTTTTTATAGGATTTTGTTAAGCCCTAATATTGGCTCATTACCACTTAATTGGGGCATATTAGATTAGTAATGCTATTTTATTTATGTCGGCTTTAGGCCATTAGTTGTGATTTAGATTAGTAATGTTATTTTATTTATGTCGGCTTTAGGCCA